>JXTB01000486.1:310207-324504 GCA_002914805.1 Parasponia andersonii
TCCTTAATTACACTTTTACCGCCAATTTAAAATTTCTTTTTCACTTTGGCCCCAAAAGTACCTAGACTTTATCTTATCTAGATTCAACACCAAATTTATTTCCGATTTATATTTTATTAATCCAAAAATTACCAAATTTCCTTCGAAATAAAATTACTTAATTACCCTTACAAAAATTTAGGATTTTACAATCCTCGTTATAAAGTTTCCTCTTGAAACCAAGCTTGCTGCCTATTCCGACTCTCTCGCCGCTTCTTCCGCCTCCTAACGCATCAAGCTCATCGACATCACACACAACAATATAAGCACTAAAACCAACACCTTTGACCTCTTAAACTCATTCATTGAGAATCACAAACCCCACGTCGAAACCGCCGTCTCCAAACTCATCGGTTCCAATAATCCCCGCCTCGCCAGGTTCGTTGTCGATTTATTATGCACGACGATGATAGACGTCGCCAATGAGTTGAGGGTTCTGACCTATACGTGTTTTGGACCTCCACTGCTAGCTGGCTCTTCCTTAATTACGTTCCACCTCCAAGCTCTTCGTGACGATCATGGCAGAGATATTCGTACCGAGTTCAAGAAGAAAGACCGAATCTCTGCCGAGTTAGTCTCCCCAGGTTTCATTAATCCCGTCCCAGTTGATGTCTTACCCGGTATGGTCTTTGACAAGTCCTCGTCCAACTTGGTTAAGGATAAGGGAAGCCAAAGTGTTGTTCTTAACACGTTCATGGAGCTGGAGCCTCACGCGCTTCACCATCTTATCCACGAGGAAAACTCTCCGGCCATGTACTCCGTGGGACCCGTCCTCAGCCTGATCGGTGAGGGTGGCCACCCATTTTCAGATGAGACCCATGACAAGAACAGTACCGATGAATCAACCATCATCAAGTGGCTCAACGATCAGCCTTCTTGTGCTTCGGGAGCATGGGAAGTTTCGGTGAGGGTCAGTTGAAAGAGATCTGTTTGGCTCTTGAGCGAACCGGGTTCCGGTTCCTATGGTGCTTGCGCCATTCCTTGCCAAATGATAGACCAGCTTTTCCAAGTAACTTCGTCGATCCAAAACTAGTCCTACCGGAAGGGTTTCTAGATCGTACGGAGGAGATTGGAAAAATTATAAGCTGGGCTCCGCAAGTTGCCATCCTGTCCCACCCGGCAGTCAGAGGATTCGTGTCGCATTACGGTTGGAATTCTCTGCTAGAGAGCCTATGGTTTGGTGTGCCGGTCGCCACGTGGCCGCTTTTCTCTGAGCAGCAATTGAATGCGTTCGTAATGGTCAAGAAGTTGGGATTAGCGGTTGAGATGAAGATGGATTACAATTGGGGTTTTGATAGTGAGATTGATGGGAATCAAGAAGCGGTATTAGTAAGCGCACAAGAGATAGAAGTAGGGATAAGAAGGGTTATGGAGGGTGAGAGTGACATTAGGAAGAGGGTGAGGGACGTGAAGGAGAAGAGTAGAATGGCAGTGATGGAAGGTGGGTCGTCTCACTTTTCACTGGGATGTTTTATAGGAAATGTTTTTGACAATTTGCAATGATTATTTAATGGTTTTTCTTTTATAAAGTTTTGTTTTTAATGGTTTTTCTAGGCTATGCAATATCGGGCTGGCGGGTTGCCATATGACATCTATGTTTTATTTTCTTTTTCCATTTTTTTTATAAGAACGTATGAAATCTAGTTTTAACTTACTATGTTTTAACTAAATGTTCTAAGAATGTAGAGTCTTTGATAAAATGATAATGTGAGAAATTTTTATCTACAAAATAATAACCGTTTTCAATTTTACATTGAGCGATCATCATGGTGTAACCAATAAAGTAACAGTTCTCAATATAAGAAACAATCACATTTATTAATCCTTGCTCTTTTCCGTTTTCGTTTTCTGTACTTGGGGCTCTTCCCTCTTCTCTTCCTTCATTTTTCTTCCACCGCCGCATTAGCTTGAGGTTTCATCTTATAGTGTTTTACACATCAAATTCGACAAATTTGAAGACAAACAATAAGGAGAATAGATGGTCAATACCTGAAAGTCAAGAAGAGTGACAACGTAAAAACCTAAATTTTTTAAGAGTATTCTAGTCATTTTGAAAAAAATTTAAAAATATATATAAATATATAATATTTTAATTAAGTGGTGAAACTCATTTTTTATTTTAAAGTACACAATTTTTCCTTAATTTCCTCTCATACTCGATACACACATTCTCTCTCTTTCTTTTTCTTTTTCTTTTTTTCTTTTCGTTTTCTTTTTCTCCTTTTTTCTTTCTCCTTCTTCTTCTTCGTAAATTTTAGCAAAACCAGCCACCACCATAGACGGGAAGCCAAAACTTCTCTCCCCATGATTGGCATCGACTCTTTCAGGCAAATTAACTTTACTAAGCTGATTTCTAAATTTATTTGAACATTTTACAAATTAATTTGTGATATAAATACAATTATTTTTATAAAGTTGTTCTTATAGCCGTAAAAATTATATAAGGTGGAAAAGGAGATTGAATCGTAAATAAATATGCTAATTTTGTGTTAAAATAATATCCGATTAAAGAGAAATTTTAAATTAAAAACATAATATTTTTCTAATTTGGGACAAAAATGATATTTTTACAAAACTGAATAATATAGGATTGAAGTTTGCTACTATTCAAAAATTGATAAACCAGCCTTCGATTTTCGATTTTCGATTTTCGGCCGTGGCAGACCCTCTACACTGAATTCAAATTGAAGATTGAGCTTCACGAAATGCTACTTCTCTAACATTCCTTTATTTTTCTCTGTTTACGTATAAATGTTTTAATATTATTTTGTTGTTGTTGGGTATTTTCTTTTCTTGTTTATATATAAATGTTTTATTATTATTATGTTGTTGTTGGGTTTGATTGATGATGTGTAGTTGGGTTCATGTTGTCTTTGATCATGAAATGCATGTGAGACAACCTAGCTATTTCGTTAATTTTGTCATATATAAGCCTTGTTTGTTACATGGACTAGGATTGGAATTGTGATTATTTATCACATACCTATATTTGATGATGTTAATTTTAGATTAGGATAAATAATCCACAATTCCAAAATAATCTCATATGAGTGAAATAATTTATCACATTTAAAAGTGTGGGATTATTAATCATCGACTCAAAAATAGTATGATCCATATTTATTTTAAAATTCTAAACTAACAAGTCCCATATTATGAATATTTTTTATATTTTTTAATATTTAAACTAATATAAAATAAATTTATAGTACATTCTAATAAAAAGTATATCTTATATTATAATAATAATCCTAATCCAATCTAATACTATACAGAATATAAAATAATATTAAGTTTATCCGATTCAATTCATTTTAATCTAATCCAATATTATAATCTAATCCTAGTCCCATATACCAAACAAGGCTTTATAGACTGTGAAGTTGAAATTTCATAGTGGTCTGATGAATTTACCTCTTTGGGAGGACTTCTGCTTTTTGAATTATATTGATTCTGTTTTGTGAAATTTTTTTCATCATTGTTATGTTAAATCAACACATACTTCTTGAGAAATATTCAGTAACAATGCATATCTATTTGTATAACATTTGTGGACCTATTTGTATACCAGTGTTGTGTTTTCTCTTTAACATAGTAGAAAATAAATACTACTGAGTGCTTAATTTTGCTTCAGTATATACTGTAAGTAAACAATAGAAACTAGGAAGGGCACATATATTCAAAGGTTGTTAAGTAGCTATAAGTTAATTAAAACAAGACAAAACAAAACAAAGCTTTAGATATAATATTGGATTCGATGATAGCCAAAAATGCTGAGAAATTTACATTTAGTGTCTGTTTTTAAAATTATTTTTATAAACACCCGTTTTAAGTTTTCTTTCAAAAATACTCATTTTTTTGTCCACATTTCATATGCAAAATATGAGTAGTTTACGTTTAGAATTTAAATTTTATCCATGAGTTATACATTTCATATGTAAAATATGAACGGTATATTTACAATGTAAATGTTTACCACAATTTACATTTTTAATTATAAATTTTACCTATGGTATATATTTTAAAATATGTGATAATTTTTAGTTTAATTTTTGTTCATGAAATGTATACTGCGATATAATGTATACCGCGGTATATATTTTGTGTGTAAAATAGTGGTGGTCTACATTTCTCTAAAAACAAGTATTTATGAAATAAAAATAAAAAACAGGTATTTATGGAAATATAGCTTTGAAAATAGGTATTTATGAACTTTTTCCCCGATTACTTCTACAAAGCCCATTAAATCTAAGGAAATTGACGTGAGTAGTACTAATTTAGTATAAAATAATTTTTTTAGTAGTCTTTTTCAAATTAATATTTTTAGTAGTATCATAAATTATGTAACGAGGAGTCACACAATTTGTGACTATAAAATTATAACTTTTATGGTACTAATTAATAGTCACAAATTATGTGACTATTCATCACACAGAATCATAAAATATTAATGCACTACTAAAATAGTCATTTTTAAAATAATTTAAAAAAAATCATTTTAGCTAAAATTACTACTATTTATGTCAATTTCCCTTGTATCTATATTGTGAATTCATTTCGATTTGATAAGACGATAGTCATATTTTTTCATGGCATTTTATTTTTCACTTGAAAATTGTTGTTTAACTTAAGGGAATGCATACTTTTTAATTTCTTCTTTTTATTGTCTCGGACTTCTTAATTAGGATAAATAACGAGACTTCAAAAACTTCTTTCTCTAATAATTAAAATCGCATGGCTTTTAATCAATATTTCTATTCACCTCTATTCGCGAAAACAAAAGTCAGTAATTCTAATATTTGTGTCGTTAAAACATTTTACATGAAAACTTGTGCTTTATCTTTTGGTAAAAATTTGAAGACTTCCATTTTCGGTTTATTAGCTAATTAATTATGTTGTTTCATTGTTTCCTCTCGATATTGTCAAAGTGGGATTGAAAGTTTCATGATATTGTCAAATGGTTGGAGAAAAAATTGGGGGTGGAGAGTATTTGGCAAGTTCTTATTTTTGTTCAATAGATTCTAAAAATTATTACGTAACTGTCAATTTAAGTAAACTTTGAAAAGCAGTATAAAGGTTATTTTTTAAAGCTGATTTGACTTTTATAATAAAAATTATTTAAAATATCATTTTAAGACATATATAATCTACAGTCAAACACTTAGATGTTACTTTTAAACAGCACAATCATTTTGTTGATTAAATTTATCAAAGGCCTTGTGATTCCCAAGACTCTCACATGCATAATAAGCTAATAATAAACATGTTCATATTGCATAATCGATATATCAAGCAACTAATACAATTTTATGATAAATTGCCTATTCTGATTGCTGAATGCTTTTGATCTGTATTATTTTATTAATGCTTGTCGAAATGTCCTGATATAGTGTAAGGGTTCAATATCCTTAAAAAGAAAGCTTGGTGTGCTAAAACAACAACATATATATATATATATATATAAATTAAAAGTAATACTATGTGTATATGCATTAAGATAATACTTGTTGACAACTTGGTCAAATAGCAGTTTTTCAGTAAAATATAATTTTCACACATTTCAAAGCCGAACTCACTGTATGTTTAACACGTCAAATAGCTTTAATTTAATTTTTAGAACTTATTTAAAGCATTTTATTTATCATTTCTAGGTAAAGATGAGATAGCATTCACAACACTGATTTGTGTTTTACTTCACTAAGTTAACTTAGATTCAGCTTAATCACATAATATTGATTTTATGCATTTTAATAATTAGGCATTGATACTATAGGTGCGTTACTATTTGGAGTCTAATTGACTTAATTTTATATTTAATGATTAGCTATGGGGCTAGGTTATAACAGATTACTATAAGAATGGTCATATGGGATTATAATTCAAAGTATGACTAGATTTCACTTTCTAAGTTAGGATTCACTAACTTTATCTACACTTGAGTGTATAGGAGTGACCAATAACATGGTGACTATGCTAAAGATGTTTTAGAGCTAGACACATAGAAAATAATGTGCAAAATACCCAAAATACCCCTTATAATTTAAGTTATATCATTTCTTAGTCATTAAGTATCACGTTTTAACTAAATCTGATCATTTTCTTTCTCTTTTTCTCCAGCCACGACATGAACCTCTTCAGCACCTTTTTACACTTCTCTCAACTTCTCCTAGCTATATCCAAGATTTTTCTAGTAGTAGAACTCAAGTTAGAGCTCTAGAATGCAAGACAGGTCTAAACTAGTCAAAGTAATTCTACTAGTTTTTCTTCCTAGGTCTTGTTTTTTAATTTCAATTCTCCATTTGTTCTCACTTAAGTAATGATTCCTCTAGATTTTCTTAAGTCTTAAAATCAGTTTCGAAGCCTTGGAAATCAATTTGATAGAGGTAGAAGGTAAAAGATTCAGTAAAAGCTCAAACTAGTCAATGTGAGCTCTATGTAGGGATTTGAATTTGTAATTAATTTCTTTTATTTTAGCTCTTAGACCAAAACTATTATTTAATGACTAATGGTCCTAAGACCCCTTATATATTATTAGAAATATAAAATTTAAGTAGAGAATTAAAGTTAAACCTAACGTCCCAAAGTTTAGTATTGATAGAGTTAAGTATTTTCATGTGTAGTAGATTAAATATTCTATATTTGTAAGCTTATTTCTTAAACTTAGTAATATACTCATTTGATGGTTGGTAGTCATGATACACAAGTATAAAAGTGGTTTTAAATTTTGTTAAACCGAAAAAGTATTCAAGTGCGTATATGTCATTCTAAGTAATTCTCTTTGAGGTGTATATATAGGAATTAGTTTATTAAATTTTATTATAGGTTGAAAACCATAATTTTATTTATGTGGAAATGTCCTAAAAATAAGGGAGGTGCTGTCCAAATATTTTTAAAATAAAATGGAACCATTTAGAGGTAGATGGACTAGTTTTCACAAAATTATGTACTATTTTGGATCATCTTGTGCAAATGAACTAGTATTCATATCTTAATCTTTTGAACAGTTTATCAATGCTAGTTATTGACTACAAAGTAGCTTGTATGTCTCTGAGTCATATATGATCAAGCTTCTTAATTTGGTAAAAGGTGTGATTTCGGTCTTATTCACATATCTTAATGCATTCTTCTAACAAAATGTGCATCTTGAATAATAGTAATTTATGCCAGGTGATTAGCATAATAGTCTCTAGAGGATTTTAACCATTTCCACTATCAATTTCTATTCAGGACACAAGGTAAGTAAAGATTTATTTTAACTGCATCACAAAAATAGTGGTAGATACAAGATGTTTTTCTATATGCTTATTTGTATTATATTAATTATATATTATTCATATGATTGTTGTAAACTTTACAAAAGACATGAGCATGGCACGATCATGTAAGTATGATTTTCAAAGAAATGAAGTTTTCCACGCACTGAATTTAAAGTAATGCTATTGTACTGATTTTACAAGATATATTTGAAGCACAATGTTTAGTCTATCTGCGTTAGGTAAGTATGGTTTACACAGACATCCTTCCCACATAGGTGGATACGGCTTACCAACTACCGAGACTGAGCATTGTACTATAAGATTCAATAGGTGTATTACTTAGTCGGTCTACATTGGGTAGGTATGGTTCACATTGGTTATGTGTTTCCTTCCCACATAGATGGACACGACCTATCGACTACTACGACTTTGTAGTGTACTCAAAGGCCCTATAAAGAAATATTTTCTAAGAAAAAAATATTAAAATGAAAAGTTATGAAAGAAAGAGTACAATGAGAATTTCAATAAAGTTTATGCAGAAAACACGTTCATAAGCATGCATGATCTTTACTAGCTGAGCATTAGCTTATTTAGTTCTTGTGATGCATGTGAGGAGATATGTGATGTATAGAATTACTAGTTGGCTAGCACGCTTTCTTATCGCTATGATCATACAGATATAGACGAGCTTGACTTATGGGCAATATTTTTGAATTTTAATATTTTAATGTACTATAAATATTACTGCTGATAGCAAGATAAACTGACAGACTTTTTGGTTGTACATCTGGTAAAGACACCCTTAGAAAGTAATGTCATGTAGTTTCTTTTGTTTTATAGTTTGAAAAGTTTAAATTGGCCAATTTTTGAGCAAAAATAAAGTTATGGTTTAAGTAAAAATAATACTTCCTAGTTTGATTTATATAGTCATACAGATAAGCTAGGGGGTATTACAGTTGTGGTATCAGAATGGAAATTTAGTCGTTTCTGAAGACTGCCAACATATGTATAATCATGTGACAGAAAACTCAGTCAACTAGGAAGTCTACTTATTTTCATACGTGCAATTAATTTTTGTTATATAAGTTTGATGCACATGTTATTATTGGCTATTATTCTTATTTATAAGTAAATAGCCACGAAATCATGCGAAGGAATAAACTCAGACTAGCCAACAGAGGAGTGATCAAGAAAATAACAAAGATACTATTATACATCGATTGATTGAATTAGTGAATTGACAAGCTGAACAAATAAAGAGGCTTATAGATTAAGATTAAAGGAGAGAGGAACAATTACCAATACAAGTAGTAGCTAGACAAGAAAACCATGAACCAACTTCTGAAAGATTCAGGAAGAATAAACCTCTACTTTTCAAAGGTGAAACAGATCTATTATTAGAGAGGGAGTGGATTCAGAGTTTGGAGAATATCTTTGATTATATAAGAATCATTGAGGAGGAGAAAGTTTCTTGTGCTACTTATATATTCCAAATGGATACTACGGATTGGTAGGATTCTATGAATTCTATCACCAGTGTTAATATATTGAATTAGAAGAAATTTAAGAAAATCTTTTATAGGAAGTGCTTTAGTAAAGCTCATCGACTTGCAAAGGTAGTTAAGTTTACTAATTTGAGGTAGGGCGGCATGTTTGTGTGTGACTATATAAAGAAATTTGATGAGCTATCCCGCTTTGCTCCTTATATGGTGGGTACTAATGAGTTAAAAGTAAATTAGTTTTTATAAGAGCTCAAATCAGAGATATACAAGGATATTAATATGTTTACAGGAAAAGGTGTGCCTTACATAGAAGTTACAAAGAAAGCCCTTGAAGCTGAAGAAGCTGAACTGAAGGTAATAAAGGCACTATAAATTAGAAGAAACATATACATGGCAAAGCAAAATACAAATTTTGAAAAGGATACCCAATCAGGATTTCGTGGAGGCAAAAGAAAATTACCACAGGGTTAAGGATAAAGACCAGGTCCTTCAAACCGCCTAGCAACAGGTCAACAAATGCAATTTAGTTTGAACTAGAAATTTATATGTCCCAAATGTAGAAAGCCTCATAAAAGTACATGTCTTTTGGGTAGTAGAGCGTGCTATACATATGAAAAGACAGGACATTCTTTCACCTCTAGTGAACAAAAGAAAATTCCAGATTGTGTGATCACCATGACTGCGACAAATACTGAGACTAATCCATCAGTGGTAGCAAGTGAGATCTTTATCTTTGACATCCTCACAAATACATTAATAGATTCAGGAACTACACATTCATTTGTATTATCAATATATGTGAGAAAATTAGGCAGATTACCTAAAACTTTAAATTTAAAATACTATATAACTATTCTTTCTGAGGAAGGGCTATATTCTGGTCAAGTTTTGAGAGTGTGTCCAATACAGATAGATGGTAAAGAGTTAGAGACAGATTTAATAGTATTAGATATGTAGGATTTTAAGGTAATTTTAGGTATAGATTAGCTATCTAAGTATCATACTAGCATTGATTGTAATGGCAAGAGAGTAATATTCCAATCACCTGGTGAAGAAAACTTTACCTTCCTTAGGTCTTTGAAAAAGAAAATGGTACCAATAATTTCAATGCTAAAAATAAGGAAATTACTTGAGAAAGGATGTACTAGCTATTAAGCAAATGTAATGGATACTAGAAAGGAACAGAAGATGAAGCCAGAGGAAGTAACAATGGTTAATAAATTTCTAGAGGTGTTCCTAAAAGATCTACCAGGATTATCACCAAACAGAGAAATAAAGTTTATAATTGATCTATTACCTAGTACAGCTCCTATTTCTAAGGCACCATATAGAATGGCTCCAGTAGAGTTGAAGGAGCTGAAGGTATAATTACAGGATCTTTTGGACAAGGGTTTTATATGCCTAAGCTTTTCACTACGGGATATATATGTTTTGTTTGTAAAGAAGAAAGATAGGACTATAAGACTGTGTATCGATTATAGAGATCTAAATAAGGTCACAATTAAGAATAAGTATCATCTCCCTAGAATTAATGATTTGCTTGATCAGTTACAAGATACTTCAATATTTTCCAAAACTGATTTAAGATCAGGATACTATCAACTAAAGTTTAATGAATGAGATATTTCTAAGATAGCTTTTAGAATGAGATATAGGAACTATGAAGTTTTAGTGATGCCCTTTGATTTAAGTAATGCCCTAGCTACTTTTATAGACATGATGAATAGAGTATTCAAGGATTTCTTGGATACTTTTGTTATAGTATTTATCGATGACATATTGACATACTCATGCTCAAAGAAGTTGAGAACAATTTTGAGAGTCTTGAAAGAAAAGCAGTTGTATATAAAGTTTAAGAAGTATGAGTTCTGGTTGGAGAAAGTTATTTTTCTTGGTTTTGTAGTATCTAAAAATGGCATTTCTGCAGACCCAGCAAAGGTTGAAGCTTTAAGTAATTGGTCAAGACCTGCAAATATTTCAGAGATTCATAGTTTCTTAGGATTAGCTGGTTACTATAGAAGGTTCATAGAAGGATTTTCTAACTTGGCTTCTCAATTAACTAAATTGACCAAAAAGAATATGAAATTTCATTGGAATGATGGTTGTGAAAAAAGTTTTCAAGAGTTAAAGTAATGTTTGGTCATAGCTCCTATACTTTCTATACCCATTAGATCTGAGGGATTTATTGTTCATATTGATGCTTCAAAAAGGAGTCTAGGTTGTGTTTTGATGCAAAATGATAAGATGATCGCCTATGCTTCTAGACAACTGAAAAAATATAAAATGAAATATCCTACTCATAATTTTGAGCTAGCATCAATAGTTTTTGTATTGAAGATTTGGAAACACTATCTGTATGGGGAAAGATGTCAAATATACACAGACCATAAAAGTATCAAATACTTCTTTACCTAAAAGGAATTGAATATGAGACAGAGAAGATGTCTTAAACTGGTGAAAGATTATGTCTGTGAGATTAACTATCTTTTAGAAAAAGCTAATATGGTTGCAGATGTTCTAAGTAGAAAGTCATTAGCTGCTATGTCACTTAAGTATATTGATCTAAAACATATTTTAAGAGATTTAAATCGATTGGAATTAGAGATAGTGCCTACAGGCTTAACGGAGAAATTAGTAGCTCGTATGTTTCAACTTATAATTTTAGGGAAAATTAAGCAAAGCCAGAATATAGATCCCTATCTAACAAGTTTGAGGACTAAGATAGAGTCTAGAAAAGATGTGGCCTTTCAGATTTCTAGTGATGGTGTAATAAGATACATAAATAGACTATGTCTGCCAGATGGAACAATTAAAAAGAAGATATAGACAGAAGCACACACCACTGTTGGTATTTTTTCCATAAAAAATAGATTTTCAATTTTACCCTTTTAAGTATAAACAACTCTCTCTTATATAAAATTATAATATTTGCTAAATTAAACTATCTTAATTGAATAGTTTATTTATCTGAAAAAGATTCCATGACTTTATATGTGTATAAAGAAACAAACATGATTAAGTGTTAATTATAGGGAGACTTATTTCTTTATCTAAGTCTAAATGAAGTAATTTACAATCTGTAAATAAAGATGGAATACTTTATTTACTATAGATTGTAGTGTTTGTCTATCTCAACGAAAATAATGTGTCTCAAATCATTGAAGTATCTGACTTCTGATAGAAACACTAATATAACATAAACAAGTTATATGTATTAAACTCGACCAGGTAATATAAAGAATTGAAGTGTCGTTACTCGATTCTTATATTATCACAAATTAGCTCTTAGCATATAGATCTTAATCCTTGATGTTTGACTAGACTTACTTTTATGGGTTATAGCCTTTTGATTTGTTAAAAGACTAACCTCTATAAAATTAGAGGTGAACTCTATTATATTAGAGGTTATGGCATATGAATTGATGGGAACACCAAATAGTTAAAGACACTATACATTAATGCCACTTTAGGTTCTTTCAAGATTCATGGAATAATTAAATCTAAGATCTTAGTATTCACTTTGTGAATTGGTTGATAATTTTGTCTAAATGGCCATTGAGAACAAAATTATAGACAACATTATTCCTTGGTAGAAAGATGGTAACTTAAAGGTAGATAGGTGCTGGAAGGGTATTACGGTAATTTCACCTATCCAACTATGGCATTGTATAGGGATTATATATGTGGTATAGAATATGCTAGATGGATCGGTTAATCAAGGTTAGTTGATTAAATCTCTATAAAAGGCATGACATTTAATCTAATAGTGCAGTATTGGGCCTTTAGTGGAGTGTCCCCTTTACTAATAATATTTATATAAATACCATAATAAGAGTTATTATGTATTTATCATATTATTGGAGCTTAGATTATTTGGATCCATTAGGTCCCTTGTCTAGCTCAATTAAACTCATTAATTGGTTGGTGGTATTTGTGAAATTAGTTTCATGAAACTGTGTAAAATAATGATTCTACACAAAAGTTGATATTTTTATAAATAAGTTTCATGAGTTGGACATATTTATAAAAATACACCCAAAGCTCAAATTGGAGAACTAGCCCAATCCTAATTAGACTAGGGTTAGCAGTTTCAGGTCCTATATATATAAGATATATGAGAGAAAAAAACTGCACAGTAACTCTAAGAGATTCACATGCATAGACATAAGGAGAGAGGGAGAAAAATCGGCCAAAGCTGAGAAAGAGAGAAGAGAAAAAGTTTCCTACTAACTCACAGTCCCGTCTCTCGTCCCGGTGTTCCATAGGATCAAGAATATGTTCTTGATCATTCTCCAACGAAGGTTTCGACTTGGTGCCCACTCGCTTCATCAACCAAGAGCAAGAGTATAGACAAGAAGATCTAAGGTTGGAGGTTTGATCACTATCAATAAGGAGATCAAGGAGGAACACGCTACAAGAGGTAAGCCCTAATCTCATCTCTAGGGTTTTGTATCTAGATTTAATTTATGTTGTACATGATCATGTATATGATGCATGTATGTTATATGGTTATGAAAACTGTTTTCATGTAAAAATTTTAAAACCTAAATCCACTATTTTTTTGTTGCATTTATGATATGATCATGTATTTTCCATATCTGCATGCATGCATAATTTTTCTAAGTGTTAGGTCAATTTACAAACAACCACTCCCTACTCTATACATCCTGGTACTACAAATATGTATAGAGACTTAAAGATGCATTATTAGTGACTTGATATGAAGAAAGATGTGGTTGAGTTTGTAGAGCAGTGCCTCATGTGCCAACAAGTTAAAGCTGAATATCAAAGACGTGCTAGTACATTGAAGCATATACATGTGCCATAATGAAAATGGGAAGAGATTACTATGGATTTGGTGGTTAGACTTCCAAAGATAAATAAAGGTCATGATACTATTTGGATAATTATAGATAGATATACTAAGTCAGCCCATTTCTTGTCGATTAAAATAACTTATAGCTTAGATCAGTTGGCTCAGTTGTATATTCAAGAAATTATTCGACTACATGGTATTCCAAAGGTTATCATTTTTGACAAAGATTCTTGATTCACTTCAAAACTCTAGAAGGGGGTTCAAAAGGCTATGGGTATGAAACTAGTATTTAGTACAGCTTTTCATCCTCAAATAGATAGACTATCAGAGAGAACTATATAGACTCTTGAGGATATGCTTAGAGCTTGTATATTAGATTTTCATAAATCATAGAGTAAGTACTTGTTACTGATAGAATTTACCTACAATAATAGTTATCAAGCTTCAATTGAAATGCCTCTATATGAAGCATTGTATGAAAGAAAATGTAGATCTCCATTTCACTAAGATGAGATAGGAGAACGAAAATTTCTTGGTCCAGAATTGGTAAGAGAAACAACTGAAGTAGTAGACAAGATTCATAAAAGATTATTAGCTGTTCAGAATAGACAAAAATACTACACTGATCCTAGAAGGAGAGAAGTTACATTTAATATTGGGGACAAAATATTTTTGAAAGTTGCC
>JXTB01000487.1:0-15393 GCA_002914805.1 Parasponia andersonii
CTCTAGGATCCTAATTGAATAAACGGGTAACTATACAATTGGGTAATTATCCAATTAAGTAATTGGATAATTATTCAAAACGGATAACTAGTTAATTACAAACAATACAATTAGATAACTACTCGAAAAGGATAACCTAGTTAATCGCAAATAGAAGTCTTCAGTTTCCCTTTCCTTGTAGGTTTCCTCCACAGCATTTACCTATTTCCCTCTTCTTGTAAGTTTCCTTTATAGTGTTTGTGTTTCCCTTTTCCTATAGGTTCCCTGTTTATTAAGAAAAACTATACGGAGAAGGTCGCACAAAAACCTGCAGAAGAGGTCGCATGTAAGCATCACGGAGGAGGTCGCATGTAAACATCACGGAGGAGATCGCATATATTCTATATGTGGAAGGTCGCACATATCCTTCACAGAGGAGGTCGCATATATATCATATGCAACCTTAGGATTTTAGACCGTACAACAGGAAGCATTGAGAATTTTCTATAGAATTAGTCGTTTTAATAATACGATATTTTTTTAACATTGTCTAATTCTGCAATTTTCTTCTAGTTAGGAATTCAAATTAATTATGACCCACTATAAAGGGATAACACCAAACAATTGCCAAGGACTAAAACTACTTTCTAAACTTCCAATAACAATTTTGATAGAGCAAAAAACTAAAGTCAATAATCTTTATTACTTTACTTTAATTTTCCATCTTGTTGGTTTTTTTTTCTTTTGCAAAATTTAGTTTTTTTTTTTTATTTGGAAATAAGATAAGGAATCAAAAAGTTGAAAAAAGTAAGAGAAAATTGACAATTTAACTAAAAGTGCCTTTTTTAACAAATTGGCGTTAAGGTTTTACATGCCTAAATGGTCCAAATTTCACACTAATGCTTGTTTTTATTTACCACGTTCTAAAAAAGTCCTTGGCTTTTATCTTCTCTCCATATATGGTATTCATACCACCTTCTTTTGTTTTTTAAAATTTTTAATTAAATAAAATTTAAGAATCAAGGCACTGAGCCAAACTTAATTGAATATTAAACGAGGAACTAATCTATAATAACAAATTTAATTGTTTGTCACATTCCCTTTGAGAACACTGTATCTTAATCTTGCCAATAGGCCATAGGTCAGCAACCTAATCCAGCATTTTGGTTTTTTATATTTCCATATCTCAATTTGATCACCAAGTTGCCAAATGATCAATGTTGTAATTATAGCTTTTATAAGCCCAATATTGAGTTCCAACATTCCACTATATTTAAACTGTAACTTAATACAAATAATGATTAAATTAGTCAGATGCTCAATTATACTAACATTTGGGCTAAATAACTTGCTAGATTAGAATTTAGAATAAACCGGCACTAACAAGTAATTATGAAAAAATATATTATACAAACAATTAGTCTTCCAAACATATTTTATTGTTCACGTACCTAATTCGCCTCACGTGTAAGACAATCTCAAGAATAGTTATGGATGGCAATGACACCTAGAGGAAGTAGAAGATCAAGTCAAATCATTTATTTATTTATTGCTAAACACAAAAAATATTAACCTCACAATTCACAAGCAATACAATCTACAAATGTCCATATCTTACCAATCTGAAGGGATTTTTGTCCTAAATGCAATTTTTTATTCTTTTTATTTTATAATGTATTTTGTCCTTAATGCAAATTGATAGTGTGGTCTTTGGCACGAAGGTTCATTAATAAATTAGACTAATTAGTCTATCTGGCAGCACATGAGCAGGAAAAAAAAAAGTAAGAATATGATCCAAAAGGGCTCTCATTGATCAAATTATAGCAATTCTTAGTAGGATTTGATTAGTCTGCTGTTTAAAAATGAAAACTGGTCCCACAATATTGATAGAACTGTTTTTCTTTTTCAAAAAAAAAAATACTTTATAATTTTCTAATTAACAGATTTTTTTTTAGTTCAAAAAATAAAAAAGTTGGAAAAAAGAATGATAAAATAGACTTTGATCTTTCAAAAAGTTGGAAGAACCATTCAAAAGAAAGGGACATTGACAGAAATGAATTGGGAATCTTGTTCTGTTTGTATGTAACATTTGGATATGCATTTCTTTTGATCACATAAATATTTGGACAAATCGCAACCTCTATGGATTTTTCTACTTGACTTGGGGTTGACATCTTAGAGGTGTTTATTCAAGTTTCAAGTGATGTTCTAGTTTTAATTTCTTTAGTTTGTTCATGCATAAATGTCCATTGCGCTAACCATCCAACATGCACATAGCAGATAAAAGGTTCAATTCTTAGGACTTTATTTATTTATTTATTTATTTTCCAAAATACTCACCTTTAGATGTTTTTCTTTATCGAAAAACATAGATAAAAGCTTAGCAGCATTAAAGATAAAGATTGCCATGTTTTTTTTCCCTTTTGAGCCAAGTTCAAGAACCTCTTTGGATCTTCATAGCATCTCTCATAGTAAAATATTTATATATATATATATATATATTTATATCATTATGTTTCAACTGGTATTAGTGGCATGTGGGACTTTTACTTCATGTTCAAGTCAACAATAAAATACAATGAAACCCCATTTTCCCTTGGGAACATAAGAATCCTAATGTTTTTCCCCTATTTCAGTTTGAAAATCAGGTCTCAGAGATCATTGCTCACAAGGGTTTTTACTCCATGGGAGAAAAAAGTAAAAGTAAATAAGGATTGGGATAGTAGGGATTGATCTAAATGCTTCCGCTACATATTGATTGTTCCTGCCATATAGAGTGGTCCAAGAAATTAAACTTAACTTTCAAGTCTATTTTCTTTGTCTTTGTTCTTTCTTTCCCAAAGAAACTAAGAATCATTACATCAAAAGATAGAGAAATGCAAGATGAAGTTTTCTCATTTTTCACAATTATGTGCAATGGGTATGGATATTCATCACTTTTGAACTTGGGGTGATTGGCCTTTTGGACCATTAGTGGACCCAAAGTCTAAACAAGTTGCACTCCGGTTGTTTGGATATGGCACATGGGAAACATTGTGTAGTGCCCTGAAATTTATAAATTTTCTGTATATGGCAGAGTGAATAATAGTCTCTCAGTATATATAGTCAGTACTATAATTGAGTCTGAGGGAGTGGGCATGCTGTAGTTGATAACTGGATAATAGAGGTAATTGGGGTTTTGTGGTGGTAGACTTGGGGAACTATGGGTTGAATCTGGTGGAGAATGGGTTGGGTCTTTATAGTTCCTTAATGTTGCTTACCAGGATTGCTAATCAAACTCCGAAGAATATGAGAGCGTGATGAGCACCACCGATTCTTCTTTTATTCACTAAAAAAATATAATAGCAACTATGGTTTATAGTACTCAATAATTGGGTATACACTTCTATTTTCTTATCTATGTCTTAATAAATGACTACATGAGTTATAATTTTCAAAGTAAACGACTCTTGAGTCTTCAGAAGGTAAGCAATTGATTCAATCAACCCCTTTCTTTTTACGCTGACATATCCCATTCATATATGAGTGCTACATATGTGTAATGTCTCATATAAAGCTTGGAAAAAAAAAAAAAAAAAAAAAGAAAACCAAACGAAGTGTTAGTGCATTTAAGAGAGACGTAAGACGTAATTAAGGGGAATTGACTCAATTTCAAATAGACCTTTGTTGGCTTTAGCCATTTATGTCATGATCAATTAAAGAAGAGGAAAAAAGCAAAGTAATTAATAATTTTGGTAATATATTTTCTATGGAACACTTGATAGACATGGGGGACGTTGATCAAGTATAACTGATTACACAAGCAAAAAGGGTTTCAAAGTTGGGTTTTAATAAATAAAAATCTTTTTACCTCTGTCTTTGAGAATTAGGGTTAGGAAAACAAAGAGTATGTTAAGCAGCTTTCATCATGATTTTTTTTTTTAGAATTGGTCATAAAAGTAGCGACGGTAAAAAAAAAAATCATAATTTTTATGACACAATTTATAGAAAGTAAAAAAAAAAAATCAACCTTTATGAATCGTTCTGACTAAGTCACCTTAGAAAATGGTTCTAAGATTATCATTTGGACCAAAAAAAAAAAAAAAAAAAATCCTTGATCCGCATATTTCCCTTAAGCTTATTGATGACTTCTTTCCCCTTTTTGGCTAAAGAGCTTATTGAGGACCTTCTATAAGGTTAGTAAGGCATACATTATTAAGAAGAAAGTGAGTAGTGACGCTTTTAGAGTTGGAATATTCCTCTTTAACGTGAGTTTTAAAGTTCTATTCTTGGTTATTTATCTTGATTATCCAAAGGAAAAAGGGTTCTCATATTAGAACTTTGTTCTATAAGAAAGGTCGTCGCATGTTATTGTCCTTAAAAAAGAGGTGCTCATCTCATAAAGTGCCCCCCACGTTGTCTCAGTCTCACCAATTTTGCTGCCCTCAATAAGTGGGTCCATGCTCCAGACGACCAAACTACTTGTTTGGTTGTTGAGAAGAATATAATATGTATTAGTATTCTCAAATTATACAATTCACCATAAATTTTCATTTTCTATTACACAAAAAAAAACTCTGTATTCGGCAAAAATTCAAACACTTGGAACACGTAAATTTGAATTTTATTTCAACCTTCTACAATGCAACATGTTGAAATTAACTACTGAAAAATACCAATCCATTGTCCATTAGACATTAAAAAACTTAACCAAAAAATGATCATATAAAAAAAACTATGGAAAAAAAGGGGAAAACTTTCAGTTACTATATTATGAAAAAAAAAAAATTGAAAAATTAATGAGTAGAGTAAAGAGAAAGATAAACTAAATTTTAACAAATGATATAATGTCACATCGATCTATTAATTTTTTCTAGTTTATCAAGCTGTATAATATTATTGTTGTATTTTGTTAGTTCAAAAGGCTTACATTTGATTAGTTTTTTTTTTTTGGTGTTCATAGAGGATAATTTGTATTTTTCATGCACCAAACTTGATTAATTACGTTCATCACGGGGAATTTGAAAAGAACATCAAAATTCAAATGCTTTGGATTATAATTTCTCAACATATAGGAACTTTCTCATTTTTTATTTTATTTATGATTTTTTTTTTTGCAAAATATATAAAAGTAGGGATTGACTATGTAATTCCAAATATTTAAAAAAAAAATTAAGAGAAATAAGAAGAAAAGTTAGTGCATGTCTTCATTTTTTACACTTAATTCAAAAAAAATGTCTCTTTAAAAAAATATTTTGTAAATATCTGAATATAGTAAATAAGTTTGATATACATTAAGGAATACTAACCGCACTCTCTATTACAGTTTATCAATTCTCTATTTCACACATAGATTCTACAACAACTTGTTACATTATTAAAATGATAAATTAATACTATAATCTACATATAAAGTAATAACATACGACAGTAATAACATACCAAAGTGTAAAAGAGAGTGAATTTAGTACTCCTTATACAAAATATGTAAAGTGGTAACTCAAAGCAGTTATTAAAAAAAATGGACATTAATTTAGTAACTTTAAAATATTCTCCTAGAGACCCCCGAAAGGTTTTGTGGAAGATTTTCGAAGCTCAATGGGAAATGGATTGATCTAGGAGGTTTTTTTTTTTTTTTTTAATGACCAAAATTTCTTTTTATAGGATTACTTTTTAGAATGATTTTTTTAGGATTAGTCATAATTATGAAAATAATGACTTTTTGTGATCACTTCGACATTTATATCTATAACTATAACTATTGATCATAAAAGTTATTACTATTTATAAGAGGTCGCAAAATATTATAAATAAAAAACAATTATGTCTTGTTCTAAAAAAATTTCCTGAAAAATAGTAATAATAAAATCAATTTGGCACAAAATTACTCCTATCCAGAGGTCCAAATCCTAAGCTTGAAGCATGCTAAAATTTGCAGAGAAATTGGACTAGTAATGATTTAGACTAAAATAAATATGGGGAAATTAGACAATATACTGTACTTCAGAAAAAATTAAAAAAAAATGGTGGTTTTGTGTTTTTTAAGGTACGATACAGTTTTTATTAGAAATTTTTTTTTTAAAAAATATTTAGAAAATATTATTTTTAAAATAGTAACTAGTTTCTAGTATCAGGTAATTAGTAACTAAAAATATGTATAACTAAAGATATTTATAACCGATATATAATTAGTAACTAGTAATTAGTATAAACTGATAATTAGTAACTATTTTAAAAATGATATTGTTTTAAATATTTTTTTAAAAGTGATATTTTCTTAATAAAAATTGTACAAAAATTAGAAAAAAGTCTAACTTCCGTATTTTTGTAATTATTTATTGGTTTTTATTGGTATAAGTGGTAGAAACCAATAAATATTCTAGAAGTGTTAAAGAATAACTTTCTTAATAGTATCACAATGTTGTGTGACCACTCTAACATTACGAGAAAAGCCATTTTCTAAAACTACTAAAAAATCATTTTACCTCAAATTACTAGTATCCTTGTCAAATTCCCAAGTTAGCAACTGACCGAGCCCAAAAGGCCCAATAAGGCTGCAATGGGAGAGTGGGTGTCTGTCCGTCTGTGAAGCTTGCAGACATTCCTATTATGACTAAACACGCAGTTTCAAGGCTAACCCCTGACGTAATCGAAACACGTGTAACCCTACCATGCTTTCTCTCCCACGTGTCAGTCCATTCCCGTTACACTCGACGTTCATGTCAGAGCCCGGGGAAGGAAGATTAGCTGGTTTTTGCTCTTTCGTTTCGCCATTTTTGTACAGAGTTTGTAGTCTTAAAGCAGAGAAACAATGGCGATGTGGGTCGAGTTAGCGAAGAACTTAGCGAAGGACCGTGCTCAGGTGGTGCCCATCTCGTTGTTCGTGGCCGTTCTGTGTCTCTGCCTCATCATTGGTCACTTGCTCGAAGAGAATCGATGGGTTAACGAGTCCATTACCGCCATTTTCATGGTAAGCTTCGCTTTCAACTTTTCGCCTGGTTTTTATGCGTTGAACGATAAGTTTGGCATGTTTTGATCTGGGTTTGTGGTGTGCTTTTAAGTTTGTTAAAATGTGCAAAAGAGAGCTTTACTTTTGTTATGAACAAATACCCACTTCGTTTTTTATGGCTATAGTTCGAAAAACTGCTTCTTTAGCATTTTTTTCAATGGAAGACTGAATTGGAAGTGGGAAGGAATGAGACCCTCTTCATAATAAGCTTCTTTGGCTTGTTTTAATCTGGGTTTTTAATGTGCTTTTAAGCTGTTTATTAAAACGTGCAAAAGAGAGCTTTCCTCTTATTATGAACAAAATCCCACTTCGTTTTTTTATGGCAAAAGGTTGTAAAAACCGCGTCTTTAGAATTTTTTATTTTTTTTTCTGTGAAGCAAATGGGAAGCGGGGAGGAATGATACCCAGTTCGTGATAAGCTTCCAGTAGTCAAATAGAGTGGTTTGAGGAATTATCGGTTTTTATTACGAAAGGCTATTAGTAGTGTCTCTAAATTTGCTTATGCTTAACAGGGATGCTTAGCAGGGACTGTAATATTGGCTCTGAGTAAGGGGAAGAGTTCTCATATCTTGACTTTTGATGAAGAACTGTTCTTCATTTACCTTCTTCCACCAATAATATTCAATGCCGGGTAAGGTCACTCTCCTTATGACTCATTGGTATGGAATAGACATGCATGATCTTTTGAAGTTTTAGGCTTGTCGTGCTTACTTGTACTTTCCTCAACGTATATCAGATTTCAAGTCAAGAAGAAACAGTTCTTCCAGAACTTCTTAACCATCATGCTATTCGGGGTGGTTGGTGTTTTCATTTCCGCATTTATAATAACGTCTGGTAATATTCGAATTACATCTGTACATAACCTGTATCAATTCCTCAAATTGTTTCCAACTTGTTGTGGGCTATTCTAAATGTTTTCATCCTACTGTTGACCTAGGCAGCAGGTGGCTATTCCCTAAGTTGGGCTTTGTTGGTCTTAATGTGCGCGACTATCTCGGTGAGATACTTGTTTATTTCATCATAACCTATAGAAATACCATATGTATCTTTATAGTATAAAACTATAATGCAAATGAACTTGTGGTTTGATTCAGCTATAGGAACAATATTCTCGTCAACTGATACAGTGTGCACCCTGCAGGTTAGTCAGGACTTGAACTTGAGGTTTGGTTCTGTCCTGTTTCATTTAATTTTTTCTTGAACTACTTCAGACTTCAGTATTTGACCATTCGCCTGAATATTATATCCACATTTAGGTGCTTCATCAAGATGAAACCCCTTTGCTATACAGCTTAGTATTTGGGGAAGGAGTTGTGAATGATGCAACATCAGTTGTACTATTCAATGCGGTCCAGAAGATTGATGTTACTCGGTTTAGTAGCAAGACTTTTTTCCGTGTCATTGGAGATTTTCTATACTTGTTCTTTACAAGCACAGTTCTTGGGATTACAGTAAGTTTATATGTGCTGAATGTATATGAAATAAATGAATGACCAATGACTTTATTTTATCGTAAGATGTATTTTTCCAATTATCAGTATTTCTTTTTTTGGATCCCATTCATTATTTACTTTTTGCTTACGTGTGTATTGTTGGGGAGATCAGGTGTCGAAAATAATGATGCATTGGCATTTTTCTGTCTGATTGTTTAGTTTCTATTTTCTTCCAGTCTGGACTTTTGACGGCATATGTCCTTAAGACCCCGTGCTTTGCAAGGCAAGTGACTGCTTCTGTGGTAGATTTGATGGAATTTGACAGGACTTGGCATCTCTGTAAAATCTGTAGTTTCAACTTTTCAGTTAGTTTGATACATATGTATATAAATCTAATTTTTGTGTTTTCATACAGACATTCAAGTATTCGTGAAATTGCCTTGATGGTCTTAATGGCTTATCTATCATACCTGTTGGCTGAGGTAAAGATGAACTTCAAAGTTTACCTAATATATGTCGAAGTAGCTACTTTGGTGAAAATTTGGATATCAAATATTCATACAGTTTTGGTAAAGTTGAGGTTTCCCTTCGTGTCTTTAGTTATTAAAATCTAGGCCACTTTTATTCGATTTTAATCACACCATACTGGTCATGACAAAAGGAAAGTTGAGGCTGTTATCTCACATACACATAAGATCGAAACATTTTTTTTTTGTGTGTGTGTGTGTGTGAGGGGAGGGGGGGCGTTTTGAGAAAAATGCCGCACTGATCACCTCGTTCCTGTCCATTGCTCTTTTGAAATCCAGACTCTTATCTTTCTCATGTCAGAGGACCTCATTTTATCAGACATTTATCTTTTCGTTTCTGCAGCTGTTCGAACTGAGTGGAATACTTACTGTCTTCTTATGTGGTATTCTCATGTCTCACTATGCATGGCACAATGTCACAGAGAGTTCTAGAATCACAACCAGGCATGTATGGGCAGATTATGTTGGGAATTGGAACTTCGTATTTTGCAGAAATTCCTTATTTCTACTTAACAAGTCTTAAATGTCTTTCCTTGCATCTGCAGGCATGTATTTGCAATGATGTCGTTTGTTGCAGAGACGTTCATATTTCTTTATGTGGGAATGGATGCTCTTGACATTGAGAAGTGGAAGATGTCCAAGTTAAAGTAGGACTTTCTCAGGTGATTAATACCAGTTGTATTCTGAAGTGTATTGTTCTCCTTTTCAAAGTTCTCTTGTTGCAGTTTCGGGACTTCCATAAGCGTTTGGAGTACCTTAGTCTTACTGATATCGATTGGACGCGCTGCATTCGTTTTCCCTCTGTCCTCTCTTTCCAACTACATGAATAGATCACACTCTGGGAGATCTAAAATCACATTCAACCAAATGGTTAGTAATCACATCTACAAAATATATAATTTGATTACCATCAATATGAAAAAGTGAAATTTTTTTCGGAATGCTTCCTTTTCAGATTGTCATATGGTGGGCTGGACTTATGAGGGGAGCTGTCTCTATTGCCTTGGCATTTGAACAGGTGTGTGCTTTGGTCACGTAAAAGTTCTACAGGAACTGTCATCTAATTGGCTTGATTATAATGCATTGACCATTTTGATGCTTTTCACTTGTGAAGTTCACGTTTTATGGTGTTACCTCGGATCCACTCAATGCAACAATGATTACAATCACCATAATTGTCGTCCTTTTCAGTACAGTGGTATGTTATCATTCTATTCCAATGTGATTCCATTTGATCTTCGAATAAGAAGATTCAGAATCTTGCATCAAGTTTTTCAGATTGTTCAGCCTGAACTGCCAATTGTCGTTCGGGCATGATTTGATTACATCTTATAATTTAGTACTTTCATAATCTCTAATAACAGGTGTTTGGTCTTCTAACTAAGCCACTAATAAGCTGTCTACTTCCCCATCATACAATTAGTCGAGAAAGGTCAAAAGACATTAAAGAGGACATGGTCCTCCCTTTGCTCTCCTTTGAAGAATCTGCCGCAACCAACATCAACCGGGCCAAGGATAGTTTGTCCATGCTGATAGAAAGCCCCGTGTACACCGTCCATTCTTACTGGAGGAGGTTTGATGATGCCTACATGAGACCCTTTTTTGGTGGCCCTCACAACAATCAATCTACGTCTTAGGTAAATGGCTCAAGTGCATCACGGTTAAAGCCGAAGAAAGAGAGAGAGAGAGAGAGAGAGAGAGAGAGAGAGAGAGAGAGAGAGAGAGAGTTAAAAAAACGTCAAGAAATGTACTCAGAATGACTCAAGGTGACACTAAGCAGACTTGTGTAGGAGGTGGTGACTAACTTACTTTGGCTATGATGATTGTTCCGAGACCAAAAAGTGAAGATTGAATATGTTTTCTCAGATGATATTGAACTGTTTCTTATTTCTTTAGTATGTGGGTTCGCTATGTTTAAAGTTATTTATATGGAGCACAAATGAATTTTTGAGTCTGTATGATACTGCTGGGGACGTATTGTATATATGTTATGATAATAAAAGATTTATGTTTATCTAGAAGTGAATTTTTATCAATTTATGAGTCTCATTGTTTGATTCATTGCAATAATTTTTATCGGTCTCTTGTTTCTTTTTCGTCATTAAACCGAAGAAAGCCATGTACTTGAGCATGAAATGCCGGTAAAGGTATGGATGGCCTCCACAAACTGATCGGATTGGATTCATACAGTAATCAAAATCAAACTGATCGGATTGGATTCATACAGTGTAATCAAATCATCAAGGATTGGTATATCCGCAAACAAACAGCTAATTGTCTATGCCACACCGTATAATTAACTTTCTTTGATAACTATCACTCCCACAAGAAGAAGATTTTTAGTATTGTACTGGTGCATTCAATCCTTTGCATACTTAAAATTTTGAACGTACTACATTGTATCCAAAGCAAAACAAAACTTGAAATGACACGAAATGAAGGACACACACAAATATAAAGACGACAAGATGCAAAATACACGAGAGAAGGATTATTATTATTTCTCAATGTTGCGAGCATTTCCACTGCCTTGCTTCAAGCCGCTACAGAAGAATGAAAAATAATGGTTAGAGACGCAATGTGACATGCAAAGAAAGTGTAACACATTAAACTAAAAATCCATGCCAACCATGTAACAATAAGAGTGAAAAAAATTTGTTCAGTTCTCATCTTAAATTTCAGTACTTCACTTGGTGCTACTATTATGAGGACTTTGGAACCTTACCGTGGCATTCCAGTGGTGTTTTTAGTCCGCACTTCTGAGGCAATTCCATGGCTCGTTCAGGGTCGAACCCGAATGCAGGAAGGGCAGCCTTGTACTTACAGAGACATGGCAAATTCGCCTGGTGAACAAGAGCGCAGCAGTTCTCATCCAGTGATTTGCCACTCAATGCCGGTAAGCAGACTGTGAGCTGCTTTGAGTCAATGTTGCATAAGGTTATGGCACTGCCTCGGCCTAACAATGCTATCAAGCAAATGGCTAGCAGTATCCACTGGACCACAACTTTGTCACCATTCCAAGCCATTTTGTTGTCTCACTAATGCTTAACTAAAGCTGACTCTGAGGGACAACCTTCTGTAGGTTGATTTAAAGGAGAGCTTTACAGTTTTTTAATGTTCGATTCTAAGTTTTAGGCATGTCATGTGAACCTAGTTGGTGAGAGAGGTCACGAGATGATGAAACAAACGAATAATGATATAAAATCCACGAGGTTCAGAGGTCATGATTCTGAATGGCTCAGTTACCTTCTTTTATTGCATGTTTAAGAAGTCAGCAAATTATTCTAAAGGCGCCCCTGTAGCACTGGATAAGAATTCAAACCTCACGGATTGTCATAGCCTTGTCCTTTTATCCATACATAATTTACATACCATGTTAACAGTAATAAATTAATATTTACCATCAGATTTATATAATAAGGTGGAAAGTCCAGAATATATTGCAGTACTTCGGTTGGAAGCAACTAAAAGAAGTACACAACGAATAAGAAAAAGATATTGAAAGCCATGGTGATAACTGACAAGGGGAATTGAATTCCATATATGGGTATTGTATGAACAAGGCCTATACATAAAATCAAGAACGGTAAGCTGCAGATCATTGACACTAAATAATTAAACATCATTCATCACTGGAAAATGAGCTGATAACAACTTCTTACATGATAGTGTGTTTTTCTACTTTCTGGCCTTTATACAGGTGTTAGAAACTTCCATGGGTCATTCTAACCTAACTCCCAAGTCAGTAAATCCGGAACCCTAGTGCCATGGCACCAATTACAAATATTTGCCATGAGCTCATACATTATATAGATAACTACAGCAACCCTATCAACGAGCCACACAACTGATCTGCAACTGCAAACAAAACAAAAAACACATCAAATTTTCCGAACAAAAAGTCAAGGTTGGAAAACCATCAGGAAAAAAGTGTCAAAAGTAAGATAATCCAGTGTTTAGCATGGTTGTAAGATAATCCAGTGATTAGCATGGATGGATGCTAAGATGTTAGTTTTCGTTTTCCTCGATTCAAAAGAGAAATAATCCAAAGCGGATTCAATTCTTACCGGTAGACCTGATAGCCAATCAGGGTTTCCTGGATATATGATTGCGTGCCAAAACTTCTGATATCCCCAAAGCTGAGATGCTTTCACAACCAAAGAGCTCCTGAAGCTTTGCATCACACAGTATAGCCATGGGGTTTAAAGGATCCTAAGTATATGCCCAGGCAAAAAGGAAAATGATTAGTACAGCCAAACTCCGAACATCATTCATCTTAACACTAATCAGGACTCAATTGACAACTAAGAATTTAGCTGAGAAAGATTCATAACTAAGGTCAACCACAAATCGTAATAGAGTAAAATAAACAAACAAGGAATCTCAAATGAGCAAGGGCCATCGAAACTTAGAAGGATTGTGATATACGTGTTATGTCAAAAAATAAAAATGAAAACTTAGCACACCCAATTTTTAATCTTTAGTGTGGTGGAATAGTATGTTGCCTACCTCAAGATTATTGACCTTTATGTATTCCCAGATACGTCTTGAAACCTCTGATTGGAGCATTTCCCTTCCACTAACACCAAAAAAATTTGCAAGTGTTTCAGATATTATCACAGAAAGATTAGCTTCTGTACTTTTTGTTGCAGACTCCACGTCCACCTTAGGCTTCTTAGGAACCGTCTGTTCTGAGAGCGTCAAAACAAGCAAGTCCTTAGTTTAAGTATCAAGTTTTTACATGCATCAAGATACTTAAACCATGAATTAGGCATACAGGATTCAAAGAAGCAAAACCAGATACATACTTGTAGGTTCCAGAGGTATAATATGTTTGGCTAGTAATTTGTTCATTTTGAACATATCAGTACAGTCTGTCTCAAATACCAACCGTAGCTCATCGTTGCAAATAATTTTCCTCTTGTTACTAGGATCCTGGAGATTATTTCTCCTAATGTAAGCCCACAGTTGCTTCACAATCTGAAAAATAGAAACAATGAGAAAAATTCAAAACCACCCTATAGTAGATAATAAAAAAACCAAATAAAATATAATCTATGGAGTCTGAACCTCGGTCCTAGGAAGAGCAGGTTGGCCAACAATGGCCTGAAGTTCAGGGGAAACACCGCAAAGCTTGTTTAGACCTCCTGGGCCACCTTTTCTCTTGGCTTTAGTTTGAGTGCTGTAATAGCAATAACAATAAGAGATAAATATAAACCTCAAAACATTCCATATGCAAACATACATATATAATGGCGATGAAAGGGAGTAAAATTGTGACAAATTTATGTTATGGCTTCATTCAAAATCAATTTTTCAGTTTGTTCTAGTTTGCATGGTCCAGATAACATTGTAAACAAAACTGAATTTCGCATATGCTTTGATTTCCTGGACAATTACGCAAAAGGGTATCCTAAAAACTAAGAAAGAAACAATATCTCGCAAGAAAACACCGAAACTTAACTAAAGGGCAAGCTATCGAATCGTTCAAAACCCGTTTAAAACCCTAAAATCAAGCCTATCAACAAGTGAAATTACACGATCCTCCAAATTTCTACTCCCAGCCAAACAGAGCCGAGTATGCCAATCATAAAAGCATAAAATTAAATAAAATTTGAAAGGGAAAAAAAAAAAAAAAAAAAAAGCGAAGGAACGGAAAACAAACCCCTCTTTGGGGCGGTCGGTGGCGGAGACGGACTCCTCGGCGGAGGCGGCGACCTCATGTTTGGGCTGCGGAGGTTGCGGCTGGTGGGGTTGGAGGGAGAAGGTCTGGAAGGCGGAGGGAGTGGGGTGGAAATTAGGGTTTTGGTGAGGGGCAAAACGGTCATTGAGCTGAGGAGGAGCAGGCTGAGGCTGAGACTGAGGCTGTTGCTGGTGGTGGTGCGGCGGCACGGTGGGGTGGGATCGGAAGATGAGTTGGATCTGGGATCGGATGAATTCGGCCTTGTGGGAGAGGTCGTGGCCGAGCTTCGACTCCAGCTGGGAGACGACGCCGTTCAGGGTGGTGGGCCTGCTGTTGACGGAGGAGGACTCCTGGATTAGGTTTTGCAGAGCCTGAGAGATTTCCTGGTCCGTAATCATTTCTGGTACTCTTCTTCTTCTTCCTCCACTTCTTCTTCTGCTTTCATATAACTTGCTCCCCCTAACCACCACTGCTCTCTCTCTCTCTCTCTCTCTCTCTCTCTCTAGAAAGCTTATCTCTATCTTTCTCTCTCTTCGATCTTTTCTTTACCTTCTCTCTCTTTCGTGTACCGAAATGACGATACAGTCCACACTGGGGAAGTTTTACGTAACTACCCTTACCTGTGAGAGTCGGAGCTTCAGAACTACGAAGCTCTAATTGGGCTTTGCCACGTGGCGTCAGACTGTGTCATCACTGATTCTAGTTTTTGCTGGCGACCGAAATGTATTATGTCACTGGTAGGTTAGGAGGGGACGTAAAGGACGAATCACAGGTTGCCGCGTC
>JXTB01000487.1:15628-119398 GCA_002914805.1 Parasponia andersonii
GCACCAATCAAGTAGGTACGTGTAGGTATCAATTTAGCTAATGAAAATTTAACATACATATTTTTTTATTGTAAAAAATAAGAGAGAGAAATAGCATTAATGATGCACGTTTTTTTTATGCACTTCATTATAGCCGTTGAATCACCATTAGATGGTGATCCAACGGCTAAAAAAAAAATATCTACCCATAGGTAAAGAAAAAAAATACCTATCGGATTGGTAACCTATATATATATATACATATATATATGGGCACCAATCCAGTAGATATTTTTTTTTCTACCTATGTATAGGTATCAATTTGGCCAACGAAAATTTAGCATGCACATTTTTTTATTGTAAAAAGTAAGAGAGAAAAAGAGCATTAATGATGCACGTCTTTTCATGCACTTTATTATAGTCATTGGATCACTATCTGATCCAATTAGATGGTGATCCAATTATCAAAAAAAAATATACCTACCCTTAGGTAAAGAAAAGAAATACCTATTAGATTGGCAACCTATTATATAAATATATATATATATATAGTCGATAAGTATATTTACAGTCAATGTAGAGAAATATATTGATTATATATATTTTTATGGTTTGTATATAAAATTTTATATTTAATATATAAACATATATATCGGATATTTTACTATAATATTTAGAAAACAGATATTTACTTAAATTAGGCCTAAAATTTGATTATTTTACTATAAGACCTTTATTTAACTTTTATTTATGACCTCTATGCTTCAAGAAATACAGAAAAATTCTCTTAAATTTGATATTTTATTACTAAAAGCCTTGTAATATGACTAATTTTGAAATTTGATATTCTCATATTAACTAAATTAGAAAAATTAATAAGAAATAATAAAATTATCCTCCATGGATGGTAGATTTAGGTTTGCATTACATTTTTACATCGTGTTTGGATACAAAAGTAGTTGTTTGGAAACTATTTTATCACTATGAGGTCATTTGAAAAATTAAAATACTATTTGGAAAGTAATATAAATAATTCTTAAATTTATTTTAAATCTAAATCTACTTTCATTAAGGATAATTTTGTCATTTTTTATTAATTTCGCCGATTAAGGGGGTCAAATTTCAAACATAGTTAAATTAGAAGAATTCTTGTAATAAAAGAATAAATTTAAAGATATTTTTTCGTATTTCTTAATACACAAGGGATTTCGTTGATTAAAAACAAAATGAAATACAAAAGTCATCTTATGATGTTTTCTATTATTATTATTATTGTTATTTTGAGGAATGATCCCGATTTAGTTAATACTTGTAGATGCTATATAGTATAATCGGCTTGAAAGGGTGCTATATGGTTTCTATACCCACTAAAGGAAGTGTTACATGTGGTGGCAAGATTTTGTTGGACCTGGATACTATTGACAAATGTGAGCTTCACAACATCAACGATTTCATATGGTCTAATCTAATTCGACCTATATACTTACTAAGGGGTCCGGTTTATAAGTTCAGTACATATTTTTACGCGGGTCTAAGTGGATCGTATTTATGCAGGCCGATTACGTGTCTAATTTCATTATTATTCTATTCTTTAAAAGATTAAATATAGACCTAAAATTGATTCATATTTTTTAAAAATTTGAATCAATTGAAAATAAATAAAAATAAGTAAATAGATAACATTAAAAACATATAAATTAAAATATTTAAAATTTTAATTAAAAAATATATTTAATATTATATATAAAATGACTAAATAAGAGTCTAAACTAAGTCAAGCTCGTGAGATTTTGATAGAGGCCTAATAGGACTCCTCTTACGTACGTGTGACGGGCCAGCCCAAATCCTTATATACCGTATTTTTATTCAAAATTTGGTCAATATCGTCTATTATAATCTACTAGATATTATTATATTTATGGTCTACTAGAAAATTTTCGCTTATAACATCCTATTGTACTTGACAAATTACCTCGTTCACAACAACACTCGATGGTACAGGTGGGTCATAAACATTTATACCTATTCTCTTCCATATATATATAAGGATTTGTATTCGTTCCAAACTTTAATAGCAGTTGTGCCTTATTGATTTGTAGGCCAAACCTGCTAACCTTTTATGTTTGGTTTGATGACTTTTTCTTAAAAAAAAATTTCTTTCCAACTCCAAGTGTAGTAAATGTAGCAATAAAATTAGTCATATTAACATATAATGCTGCAAAATCTGCCTCAATAACCGAGAATATATATATATATAGAAATAGAAAAATAGAAAAATGTATATATATATATATATACACGTATATCTATGACTTTTGAGTATTATTTTTTAATTTTTTCCTCAAATTATTTATTTCGGTAAAACATAGGTTTGTGAAGACGAAAGTGTGTATTTAACTTAGGTAGTCGGCGGAATTATAACATTTATTTTGACATAATTCATTTTTTAAAAATTAATAGCTTGAACATATTCATTAATATATCCAAGGAAAAAAACGTCGCACCAAAGTCTTGCTTTTTGTTTTCCATCCCTTATTAATGTAATAGTTAGAAATCTCAACATATGCATATTATGAAAGAAGCATAGCACAGGAACCACTAAAGCTTTTTCATTTAATTAAGAAATCCACTTAGTTTGAATAAGTCGATCGCCTTAGAATTATTTGAAACTACAAAGTAAAAAGGCATCAAAATCTTCTTCTTCAATTTTTTTTTTTTAAATATTAAAGAAAAATCTTCTCAATTTTATATTGTAACTTCGTCTTTGAATAGAATCAAACATGTTTTTTTAAAAGGGAAACTTATGGATCCTTCTCCAAAATATTTGGTGTCGTGCGATCACATTGATGATATTTGAAATGAGATTAAATTGATAAAATATGGAGTGATGTATTCTCTTTGTATTAATTGCAGTTTACTTGCCTTTCGATGACTCTCATGAAGCTGTAAAAATTTAAAAAAAAAAAACATTTTACTTTTTTTCTTTTTTTTTTTAAAAAAAAAATCTATAGCAAAGTTCATAAACTTGCAACTTTTATGTAATTTGCATATCTTATACGGTAGGCTAAGCGAATCCCTTATTTTTAGACTGCTTTATCATTAAATATTAGGTAGTATACGATTTAGTTCGTATTCATATTCTTTAAATTTGGAAATAGTTTTACCTTAGCAATTCCTTATTTTTAGACTGCTTTATCATTAAATATTGGGTAGTATACCATTTAGTTCCTATTCATATTCTTTAAATTTGGAAATAGTTTTACCTTAATAATTCGTTATAATAGGCTAAGCGAATTCCTTATTTATAGACTATTTTATCATTAAATATTGGGTAGTATACGATTTAGCTCCTATTCATATTCTTTAAATTTTGAAACAGTTTTACCTTAACAATTCCTTATTTATAGACTATTTTATCATTAAATATTGGGTAGTATACGATTTAGTTCCTATTCATATTCTTTAAATTTTGAAACAGTTTTACCTTAGCAATTCGTTAGGATAAAACAATTTCTAAATCTTCAGAATAATATCTGAATCTTATACCAAACACACAATTTTTTCTTTTTTTATTTTCTTATTCCTACCTTTATTATTTATCAATTTTAAAATAGCAAGGAAAAGATACACAATTTTTTCTTTTTTTATTTTCTTATTCCTACCTTTATTATTTATCAATTTTAAAATAGCAAGGAAAAGATACATGCATAGATGTAATATGAGTTTTGTATATGTACATACATATATTAGCACCAATTCCGTAAGTATCTTTTTTTAATAGTTATTATTATGTCTAATTAAAATTCATCGTCTTTTTAGTAAAAGATAAATAAAAAAAATATTAAATAATATATATTTATTGATATATATATATATTTTTCTAGATACTCAAATCATGATAACCTTCGACGAAATGACTTAAAAAAAAAAACATATAGACGTAAAGAAAAAAAAAAACATCTCTGGGATTAGGACCCATATATATATATATATATATATATATGTTAGTACATCTAAATTATTATGCAATTATACTCATATGAGAGTTTTATTAGCTTTATTAGCTGTTCATATTGAATGACAACATAACTCTTGTCGAAGATTAATATCTCTATTTGATTTTAATTTTTTAGCGGCAATAGATCTCTATTCTGGAAGAAAATTGAGATCCCAAGAAGAATAATACAACTAAAGCTCAAATGAATACTTCAAGATAAGTTAAAATGTTTCCAACTTGTCAAAGCTAGATCAAAGCCAATCCACACGTGCGAGCATGTCTCTTTGCCTTAGTACATATATGGAGACAACTGACCTTCCAAATTTTCTTTTTCCACTACTATTTTTATTTATTTATTGTTAAACTACCATTTATGGCATGCTAATTTATCATCAATGAGAACCACTTGTATGGTAATCGTTTTCATTCGAGATGCACGTTTACCTCAAATTTTGGAGTGAGAAAATATGATGGAGGTCCATACGTCATAGGAGAAAAACAAGGGAATAGTAATATTGGTGCGTTTCTTATTGGCTATCCCGTGTCTCTGAACTGCTGATGTTGTATCTACTAACTGCTCACGTATCCTTGCTATTCCAGAGTACCTTTGGCTTCAGGTCGGGTCGAAGAGGTGGGGGTGGCCACCTACAAAAACTTTCCGATGCTTAAGTCAGTTGTTTATCCCTGAGGTTGAGTAGTAAAGACTAAATTTTTCTCTTATATATTTTTCTGTATATCTCTATCCTTAGAGGGGGAAACAGGGCTATATATAATCTCGGAACTGGGTGCTTTTTGGCTCTTAATCCCAGAATCGAGTACCATTTTTTCATCATAACTTACTCCAGAAATCACGGGCTGTGGTTATCGTGATTTTCCTTGTATTGTCGTGGCCTGCCTTTCGCCTTTCCCTATGACTCGAGCCTGTTGGGAGCGAGACTTTGATAAACCGCCGTTCTGTCAGGACGATTTGCTCAATGTGCGTACCTACCTAGGTTCGCATTAAATACTTTGTCTGGGTCTGGAGCAGTGAGCTGCCTCCCATGGTCTTCTGGCGGAAGACTCTCGAGGTTTCTGACCCCCAGCTGTCGAGATAAGAATTGGATTGGGCCGAACCCGTCCAGGGTCTGGGATGGATTCGGCCCTGGCTTCGACAGCCCATGGGTCTATGCGGTATCACGTACGACTCGCGTGGCTTTTAAACGGTTACTCTGGACACGTGTCATGCAGTGGGCCTCCCTGTGACCTGTTTTGCTACTTAATCGTCCACGTGCTACATGATCTAGGAACAGCCCCACAACTGCCCCCATTTCCCTATTTGATGGATTCGCATCTATCAAGTGGGGAAATCGTGTCTCCAGTCCTCCAATTTAAGGGGTACACATGGCCGTTCTCTGTCATTTCTCTCCAATTACTGATGTTGGTGCATGCCATCCTGTGTCATGATTTTTCAAATTTTTGAAATTCTAGTACTTCCATCTTCCTTGCACTGTTCTCCTCTAGAGACTCTTCGGCTCCCCTTCTATAAAAGCCGCGCTTGTACCCATTTCTTACTTTACCAAAATCCTCAAATATTTCAGCTTTCTTAAATCTTAGGATTTCCGCATTTCTCCTTTTCTAGAACCTTTTGTTTTCTTCGATTGCATCTAAAACAATGGCTCCGAACTAGAGTCAGAAACTCCGCCCTATCGCGGATCCCGAATTAGGCTCGTTAAGGAGCAGCTTTGCTTCCCTGGCAAAGTTACTTTAGAAAGGGTCGAGGGCCCGGCGAACTGGTACCTTCACCCCTCTACCCCCAAATGCTCCATCATCCTGGGGAGGAGGCACCTGGAATGGCTGTAGTTTCCCCTTCCTCCCCTAGTCCACCAGTTCTTCAGCCTTACAGGGATTCACCCGATGCAGCTGAACACTAATGGGGTCATGATCCTGATGGGGTTTTCTACCCTGTCAGTCCTCCTCAATGTGCATATTGACCTAGAGGTGGTCTTTTATGCCTATAAGCTCATCCTCATTCCTAAAAAGAGCTCTTACTCTACCTTCTACCTCCAGCCGCTCCCGGGGCACCACGTCTTTTCGGGGCTTGTCAAGGTCGGAATGAGATTCCTATTCCAGGCTGTATGCCGTCGGAGAGGCGTGGTGCTCTCCCTGGGTGAATGGAGAGCGTTTCCAAATTCTCTTATTTGGAACTTACTATCCTTATTTGGACCTTACTATGTTGAGGGCGGATTTTGACGTATATCGGAGCCTGGACGAGGCCAGGGTCAGCAGCGCGGTGGCCTACACTTTGAGCGTCAAGAGGGCCAGGTGTGAGGAGCTGGTCACCAAGCTAGCCGAAGCAAAGACTGCCAGGCTGGCCTAAGCTGAGGCTACAAGGCTGACCCAGACCGAGCTTAAGGTCAAGGAGCAGGAGCTGCTGAACGCAAGGGCAAAGATGGGTCTGACTTTCATTGCTCACGATAGAGCCATCGACGAGGCTAAAGAAGCAAGGATAACCGAGACAAAAGCCAAGCTTGAGGCCTATTCCTTGCAGCACAGGCTCGACCTGTCCAACAAGATAATCCGACATCTCTACTTGGATCATAAAAAACTGATGGAGGCTCATATCGAGTTGTCTCGTAAGCATGACGAAGATCTCATCGATTTTAACACTCTTTTGATCGACTTATCGCAGTGACAAGCGGAGCTGAGGCAGGCAGCGTTGAGAGATAGGCTAGCGGATGTGGAGAAGCTGAAGACAAGGTACCAGAGACAGGTGGATATCCTTTCTGCAGAGAGCTACAGGTCTGGATGGGAAAATAGGGAATTCGAGGGCCACACAGAAGTGGTAATGCCAGACCAGTTCGATGAGCAGAAGGGCGTCAAGAGAGACCATTATTCTGTCAGGTTCTACATGCAGCAGTTAGGGGATGAGATCAATATCGTGTACCCTGCTGATGTGTTGAAGATGCTTGACGAAGAAAAAGATGGGCCCTCTACATCTGCTTATGTCGTCACAGAGATTGTCCTTGCCCTCGGTCTACCAGAACAAGCCACAGAGGTCCCTGGGGGTTAGCCTGGCGATGGCGCCTTGCAGGCAGAGGGTCAAGTGCGGTCGTCTTGTCCAGTGACGATTCTGACCTCGGTATGCCGTTCTTCACTGCAGCTAGTCCAAGCATCGAATCCGGCATTGCTTCCCTCTCTGGAGGTAATTAGGGCCTCTCGCTCTTTTGTATATTTATAAAGTACTGAATACTCTGTGTAGAGCTGACCCCTGTTGTAAGCACCTGTTTAAATAATAAAATGGTGTATTTTTCTCACGCTTATTCTGTGTTATTTATTATATTATTATTTTTTTTGTTGCCTGCATCCATGGTCAGAGTCGGACATTATATATGATGCCATTCCTTTGTCGGTGGTCTGCCCGACTTCTGGGTCTGACCCAATCGTATATGATGCAGAGTTATTAGCGAATTCCCCTTATGCTATGACCGACGAGGTTAGCTCTGGAAATCGGGACGTGAGTTCTGGCCCGTCCGACTTTGAGGATATATAACTTCTGTTATGACTTGTCTTAGTAGAATATGATCTGCGAGTATGGCTGGACTTCTCTGACCCTAAATGGGAATGCACCAGGAACCAGCTCTAAGGATTGGTCGACAACTGTTTGGACCCATCACTGCAGAGAAAGAGGCCTGGGCTTGGCTCTCTCCAGGAGCAAACAAGGTTTTACCACTCTGACATGTCATTGCGAGTCCGCCCAAGACCTACTTCTTACACATAGAGACACCGGGTCTGCGTCTGTGTCGATCATGCATCCTGTAATCCAAGTAATAATAAACAGAATTTGGTTTTAATTTCTGCCTTCGTGCTTGGTCTTATCTGGGCCTACTTCCAACGAGTAGGCCTTGGCTCCATTCATTTTCAGTTCATGCGTAGCTAAGGCGCTCTCTGAGGAGGGTCTACTTCCAACGGGTAGACTCTGGCCTCGTTTACCTTTGGCTTATGCGTAGCTAAGGTGCTCCCTGAGGAGAGTCTATTTCCAACGGGTAGATACTAGCTTGGTTTACCTTTGGCTTACGCGTAGCTAAGGTGCTCCCTGGGGAAGGTCTATTCCCAACGGGTAGACCCTAGCCCTGTTTACTTTTGGCTCACGCTTAGCTTAAGTGCTCTCTAGGGAGGGTCTTATCACTCAATTCTCCCCTATCCTGTAGGTATTCCTTGAGGGTTGGCGATAAGTTTTTGCTGCGCAGCCTGTTACCCTTCGTATGTCCTCTCGGGTTTTCGACAAGCGACTGATCCCCACGGTACAATTTTTGATGAGGTCTGCTGTCAAACATTTTATTGTGCAGCTCAATCCCTTTCGTACGTTTTTTCGGGTCATCAGCAATCATTTTATTGCGCGATGTAGTTTCCATAGCACGATCTTTACTGAGGTCTGCTGGCAACTATTTTATTGCGCAGCTCAATCCTCTTTATACCGTTTTCTCGGGCCATCAACAAGTATTTTATTGCGCGATGTGATTCCCATAGTACGATCTTTATCAAGGTCTGCTGGCAAGCATTTTATTGCACAGCTCAATCCTCTTTGTACGTTTTTTCAGGCCATCAGCAAGCATCTTATTGCGCGATGTGATTTCCATAGTACGATCTTTATCGAGGTCTGCTGGCAAGCATTTTATTGCGCGATGTGATTCCCATAGTACGATCTCTATCAAGGTCTGCTGGCAAGCATTTTATTACGCAGCTAAATCCTTTTCGTACGTTTTCTCGGGCCATCGGTAAGCACTTTATTATGCAATGTGATTTCCGTAGTACGATCTTTATCGAAGTCTACTGGTAAGTATTTTATTACGTAGCTCAATCCTCTTCGTACATTTTCTCAGGCCATTGGCAAGCACTTTATTACGCGATGTGATTTCCATAGTACGATCTTTTTCGAAGTCTATTGGCAAGTATTTTATTGCGTAGCTCAATCCTCTTCGTACGTTTTCTTGAGCCATTGGCAAGCACTTTATTGCGTGATATGATCCCCATAGTACGATCTTTGTTTGCGCGAATAGTCCGTGGGATTTGGCACTAGGGCATACCATTTTTCATAGCAATCCAAAGCATAAGTCTATGGAGCAGAAACCCTGACCTGTTTTGGAATTAAGCTGTTTAATAATACAAGCATTTACATGTGCCTCACAACATTTATACATATCTCACATGTGATACTTTTTCAGGTGCTGGGCATTCCACGTGTTTGGTAGGCTCTTCCCGGTCTTGAGTTCTTTCAGGACGTACGCACCATTGTCAAGCACCTTGATCACCTCGTAGGGCCTGACCCAGTTAGAGTCCAGCTTCGAGGAGTTTCCTGTCCTGACCCTCAATACCCAGTCTCCGGCATTAAATCGACAAGCGCTAACCTTCTTCGCGTAGTAAGACCTGACCTGCTGGTGATGCTAGGCTAGATAGACCAGGGCCATGTCCCTTGTTTCTTCCAGGAGGTCTGTGTTGTGGCTTAGTTGTTGCTTGTTTAGTGAGGCATCTCTTACTACTTCGGAACGAAGGGTCGGCAGGCTAATCTCGGTCGGGATCACAGCCTCCGACCTGTAGACCATGGCGAACGGTGTTCTTCTCGTTGATCTCTGCTCTGTGGTTCGATGGGTCCACACTACGGCCGGTAGCTCTTCTAACCACTTTCCTTTAGCCTCCTGCAAGTTCTTTTTTATATTGTTGAATATGGCCTTGTTTGTTGCCTCTGCTCACAGCTCTTTTAGCTTTGCGTTCTGGAACTGCGTGTTATGATCAGCGTGTATCTCTTTCGGGATTCTGTATCGGCAGATTATATTTTTCCAAATAAAGTTAATCGTGTCTGCCTTATTGATGGTCACGTAGGCCTCAGCTTCTACCCGTTTAGTGAAATAATCAGTGGCTAGCAGGATATACCTTTTTACCTTTGGACTTCTGGGGAGCTCTCCGACGATGACCATACCCCATTTAGCGAAGAGCTAAGGAGATATGTTCGAATGGAGTTCCTCCGTAGGTTGGCACTTCATGGGGGCGAACCTCTAGCACTTGTCACATTTCTTGACAAACTGGGCCGCCTCGGTCATCATATATGGCCAGAAGTACCCGCAGTCAAGGCCTTATAGGCGAGGCTATACTCACCAGAGTGGTTACCACATGCTCCCTCGTGAATTTTCTCCATCAGCTTTTGCGCCTCGATGGGACCTACGCACCTCAGCATTGGTCCCATCGTTGATTTCCTATATAGTTAGCCCGCCACCATCGAATACCAGGCAGTCTTCAGTTTGATCGACCTCACTTTTTGGGGGTCTGCAGGCAGGTTTCCCGACACCAGATATTGGGTGATGGGTCTTATCCAACCCTCGTCTTTAGAGTCAGTTGCAAACACGTGGCGCGCGGGGGTCTCCAATGGGTCTTTTGTCACCCTCTAGTAGAATCTCCGTATGTTCGGTCGTCCCCCCAATCGACGCACTTTTAGCTAATTCATCGGCCTTTTGGTTCATCTCCCTGGGTATTTGTCCGATATCGAAACTGCTGAAGTAGGCTTTCGCCCCTATTACCCTGGAGAAGTACTTGTGTAATCTTGGATCTTTTATTTCAAAGTCTCCCCTGACCTTACCCATGATTAGCTGTGAGTCAGTCTTTACTGCGATTTTCTCTACTCTGAAGTACAGAGCCTGCTCAAGGCCTTACAGCAGCGTCTCGTACTCCGTCTCATTATTCGTTGCTTGGAAACTGAGCCTCAAAGCTTTCTCTACCCTGAGTCCTGCTGGGATCTGCAGGACTATTCTGATACCTAACCCCGAGGCATTCGTGGATCCGTCGATGTCGAGTGTCCAGATTGAAGGGATGTGAGGCAGAGACGTCTGAAGTAGGTCTTGCAGCTCACCGAAGGATTGGATTTCTACTAGGAAGTCCGCCATGACTTGCCCTTTCTTCGCTACTCGGGGCCGATATTCAATGTCGTATATCCCCATCTCGATGGCCCACTTGGTTAGTCATCCCGATAGGTCCGGCTTGGCCAAGATTTGTCGGATGGGAAAATTCGTATACACCGTAACTGAGTGTGCCTCGAAGTATTGCCTGAGTCTTTTCTTAGCACTGACCAAAGTCAGGACCAGTTACCATACTATATCGCGTCTCGGTGTCCAGGAGCATGCAGCTCGCGTAAAACACCGACTTCTGCTTACTGTCTTTCTCGATGAATAGTACGGTATTGATCGCTACTTTGGACACTACCAAATAAGTGTATAGGCGCTGCCCCTCTGCTGGGTAAGCCAGGATAGGCGGATGACTTAAGTACAGCTTGAGCTCTGTTAGCGTCTTGTCCTGCTCCTCCTCCCAGATGATATTGGAGCTTTTTTTTATGTACTAGAAGAAAGGCTTACATCAATCAGACATCTTGGAGACAAACTGGCTGAGAGTGGCTATCTTTCAGTTAGGTGCTGGACCTCCCGAATGGTTAAGGGTCTTTGCACATCTGCGATTAAGGACAACTGGGTCGGGTTGGACTCAATGCCCCTTCTGCTCACGATGTGCCCTAGGAATTGGCCGGAGGATACCCTGAACGCGCATTTCTTAGGGTTCAGACGCATCTGGTATTGCCTCAGGATTTGGAAACATTCGTCCAGATATCCCAGATGGTCCAAAGCTTCTTTGCTCTTTACGACCATGTCGTCGATGTAGACTTCCATCGTCTTCCCTAGCAGCCCGGCGAACATTTTGTTCATGAGCCTCTGGTAGGTCGCCTCTACGCCCTTCAAGCCAAAAGGCATGCGTCTATAACAATACAGACCTCGCTCTGTAATGAATGCCGTGTAGATCTGGTTCGTATAGAGGGATCTGGTTGTATCCAGAGTAGACATCTAGGAAGCTCATCCTATCAAAACCAGCCATCGCATCGACCATTTGGTCGATCCTCGGCAGGGGGAAGCTGTCCTTCGGGCAGGCCTTGTTCAGGTTGGTGAAGTCTATGTAAGTGCGGTCATCGCCATTTTTCTTCTTCACCACCACCGGGTTGGAGACCCAGCACAGGTATATGCATTCCATGATCAGGCTATTCTCCAGTAGCATCTCTACCTCTTTATTGATGGCCCTGTTTTTCTCTGGCACGAACCTTTACGGCCTCTATCTGACCGGAGGGAAACTGGAGTCTACATTCAATCGGTGGCAGGCATGTGCGGGGTCTATCCCAGGCATGTCATCGTGGGACCAAACAAAGACGTCTTCATTCTAACTAAAGAACCCCAACAGTTCGCTCTTGTTCTCCTCGGGCAGCAGGGCCCCGATTAAGACTACCTTCACCGGTTCTGCCTCTTTCAAAAGGATCGTCACCAACTCCTTAATCGTGGATTCTGGCCCGTTGGACTGCTCCTTGATCTGCTTCATATATGCTGGCAGGCGGTCCTTTGATTGCTATCTGTCCCCTGTCGAGGCGTTCGTGCTCGCATTGGGTCCAATCATGGCGGTTGAAAAATATTTCCTCGTGGAGGCCTGGTCTCCTTTAATGTCTATCGTGTAAGTTCCATCCTTTGATAGATATCTTAAGACCTGGTGAAGGGTGAAGGCGACCCCATGTATGGCGTGGATCCACCCTCTCCTCATGATGACGTTGAAGGAGACTGGTAGTAGATGACGACAAAGTCCACGTCCAGGCACCTTTCCGCAGCACAAACCTTTAGAGTCACGACACCCAAGGGGCTGACCCTAGTACTGTTGAAGGAGAACAGTGGCTGACAGGTCGGCCTGAGCGTATTTCGATTCAAGCCCATGCTCTCGAATGTGCTAAGGAACAGGATGTCGAAGCTACTTCTGCCGTCGATTAGGACCCTTCCGACCAACGCGGAGTCGATCTGCAGCTTAATCACCAAGGGGTCGTTATGAGACAGGCGCACCATGGTCAATTCTTGCTAGTTGAAGGCGATGGGGGCAGCTAAGGCGTAGCTTTCTCCCGTCGTCATGTGGTTCAAGGAATGGCTCATTCCCTTCAAGCACTTCACCCTTTCTTCGGTATATTTTTTGGTATTTTTCCTTCTTCTCCTGACCCTGGGTCGGCTTTGGTCTACCTATGATCGTTGGCACTATCCTCAGAGCCTGTTTTCCTGACCCGGAGGCTTGGGTCTGTTTTCCCTTTTTGGGTCTGGCGGCGTCCTCCTTCGACTGGCTTCCGGCCATCTTCACGTACTGTTTCAACTTTCTGGCATGGATCGCCATCATAACCTGCGCGTAAAGACTATGGCAGTTGATAGTATAATGCCCGTAATCTTTGTGAAATTCTAGTACCTACTCCTGTTCTTCATATGCTTAGGAACACCGAACTTGAGCGGGTCCTTGAAAATGCTACTATCCCTGTTCTGGAGGTAGATCACGTCAATTGGCGTGTTGAGCTCGTATTTTGGCACAGGATCCTTAAACGTCTTCCTCCTCTTGCTGCTTTCTTGACTGCCTTGGTCTGGGGCTTCCTACTTCAGAGATGGCCCCTGGATCGGTGCAGGTCTCTTCATTCCTTGTGGGGCCGGAGTTTGCGCCGGTACTGTTGTTATCGCGACGGAGGCCTTAGGTATTTTCTGGTGGCTTTCCAGCACCCTAAATACCCCTTCTGACTTTGTCTGGACGTCTACCATGTCATATAGAAAATTCAAAAGTAGATGGTCCGATAGCATTGATCCTGGCTGCAAGCCCCTAACAAACAAGCTCGCGGCTTGGGCCGAGTCAGCATTGTATACCAAGGATATTACCACCAGGAAACGCGATAAGTATTCTGTTGGAGACTCGCTCGTAGATTGCTCTAACCGGTCGAGGTCTGGCATGGTTTTCTGCTGCCTCCGGGCACCGACGTATTGCTTTAAGAACAGTTTGCAAAAATCTTCAAACTCATTTATAGACTTCTTTGGGAGTTTTCTAAACCACAACAGGGCCGGCCCCGCTAGGGTGATGGAGAACACTTTGCAGGTCACAGCCTCGTCCCTGGTCTCCAAGGCTATCTTCTGCTAAAAGTGATATATATGATTGATGGGGTCAGTCTTTCCCTCGAACGGTCTGAAGGTCGGGATTGTGAAGTCCTTCGGCTTGGGCTTCAACTGAATCCAATCAGCGAAGGCCGTCTGGTTGATCCTCTGCATGGTCTACTCTGCCAGATCATCGGGGGTCTGGCTGTGATAGGCTCTGAGCCTTTTATTCAGTTCCGCCATCATCTCTTGCTTCCAGTTGGGAAGTACACCTTCTGGGCTTTCCTGGTGTCTTCTGTCCGCCGCTGCTCCGGCCTGGAAAGGCTTTGTCTGGCTTTGCTGCTCCCCCTGCATCCGCGATCTAGATGGGGCGGGGACTTCCCTCGGTGGTTGGCTCCCATACTCTTGTTGGACCTCTTCGTCAAAGTCCTCCCTTCACCTGCTCCTGGCTTCGTTTGCCAGCAGCCCTTCGAGGCGGCGTTATCTCTACGCACTTCTGCGACTTCATCTTTTAAACCTAGGACGGCCTCGTAGGCCATCTCTGCTTTCTGGTTTGCTTCTACCAGGGCGACAAACATTTGATCTAGCTTTTGCTCTAGACCTGGTCGTGCTTTTCGAGAGCTCCCTTCGATGTCATGACATGTGCTTCTGGTTGTTATTCTTGAGGGTGCCATTCGACGTTGTATGACCTTTTGTTCGCAGAGTGCATGATTATGAGACTCCTATTCTTTTTCTCGCGCTTAACAGTTTCTCACAGACGGTGCCAAACTGTTGGTGTGTTTCTTACCAACTGTCCACGTGTCTCTGAACTGCTGACGTTGTATCTATCAACTATTCATGTATCCTTGCTATCCCAGAGTGACTTTGGCTTCAGGTCAGGTCGGAGAGGCGGGGGTGGCCACCTGTAAAGACTCTCTGATGCTTAAGTCAGTTGTTTATCCCTAAGGCTGAGTAGCAAAGACTAAGTTTTTCTCTGTATGTGTTTTTCTATATATCTCTATCCTTAGAGGGGGAAACATGGCTTATATATATAATCTCGGAACTAGGAGCTTTCTGGCTCTCAATCCTAGGATTGAGTACCTTTTTTTTATCATGACTTACTCCAAAAATCACGGGCTGTGGTTACCGTGATTTCTCTTGTATCGTCGTGACCTGCTTTCCGCCGTCTCCTACGACTCGAGCCTGTCGAGAGTGAGACTTTGACAAACCGCCGTTCTGTCAGGACGATTTGCCCAATGCGCGCACCTACCCAAGATCGCATTAAATACTCTGTCTGGGTCTGAAGCAGTGAGCTGTCTCCCATGGTCTTCTGGCGGAAGACCCTCGAGGCTTCTGACCCTCAGCTGTCGAGGTAAGAATTGGACAGGGCCGAACCTATCTAGGGTCTGGGATGGATTCGGCCCTAGCCTCGGACAGCCCATGGACCTATGCGGTATCACGTGCGACTCGTGTAGCTTTTAAACAGTTACTCTGGACACGTATCGTGCAGTATGCCCCCCTATGACCTGTTTTGCCACTTAATCGTCTATGTGGTATATGATCTAGGAACAGGCCCCACAAATAAATACTTAAAAAATATTTTGCACCTAATATTTTAGATATAAGGATCATTTAGTTGCTTTAACGTATTATAATTCATGTTCCAAGTTTAAGTAAACACAAGAGTAATTATGAGATATCAGTTATAATCCATTTCTTCTCTTCTACCCGCTTTTAAGGTAATTTCATTGTTAATTTATATTAAATATTTAGTTACTTTAACGTATTATTATTCATGTTCCAAGTTTAAGTAAACACAAGAGTAATTATGAGATATCAGTTATAATCCATTTTTTCTCTTCTACCCGCTTTTAACGTAATTTCATTGTTAATTTATATTAAATAAGGTGACTGCTATAAATTTCTCTCTCGCTTTCTTTATATATAACATACTTATTTATTAAATTATATATATATATATAGATATATATATATATATATGCAACTGATCAAATGAGCATTAAAAAAAAAAAGTGCAAACTTCTTAAGATCATTCATGTCCAAATTTGGGGTGTCGTGGGAGCACATGTTTAGATTTTGTAAGGAAATGAAATTGGTCGGTTGGACGGTGGCTGTTTGTTTAAGGCCGTGATTTGTAATCAACTGTATGTCAAATCCCAAATTTCCTTTCTAAAAGGATGCCCAATTAAAGTTAAAATTGAAGAGGTCAAATTTTTTAACAATTTATTATTGTCAAGTAGATTAGCCTCATTCATATCTCAAAATTTGAATGTCACAAAAGAATGTGCCAAAATCACATAGAAAAGTCATGTGCCGATTTATTTTATAATGCTGCGGTTAAGAATAACAAAAATAAGAATAAGGTGATTGTTTTGCTTCATGATTTTCAAAATCAAACAAACTTCTCTATTTGGTTATATAAATATGTTTAGAATGACAATATTTTAAGCCATTTTAAATCAAATGGACAAACACCCAAAAGAACGTGGTTTAGCTAAGTTTATTTTAAGAGTGATGATGAATTATCTAATTAGAGTAATTTTCTCCTTTAGTTGAAGTAAAAATTTTGTTTTTTTTTTTTGAAAGGACAAATTTTGCTTATTTATGGTAGCATAATCTTCCAAAAATCCCCCAACTCGCTTGCGGAATAGTTTGTGGTCTATGCATTACAGGACCACATATGCTTGTCCATGCATTTTGGATATAGTTATTTTTAATGGGCTTACCACATGATGATTGAAAATTTAACGTGTGAGGTGTTTTGTTTTGTTTTGTTTTTTTTTTTTAAATTTAATCTTCATTTTTTCCTTTTGTTATGGTTCAGAAAATGACACTTTAAACAAGAAGTGATATTTACAACCTTCCTTCATAGTTGGCCAAAGTCTAGATGTTTAGAATCATGAGCAAATATAATAATGTTAGTCTAATTTATAATGTGAATGCAGGTCCACTTTTTTATTTGATGCAGATTGACAAATTAAACATATAAAAATAATAAACCCATGCCCCACTTATTGATTCAACCGCGCTTCTTGACCAAGTTTACAATATCATGCAAGAAATATGATAGAGAAAATTAAGAATAGAAAAAAAAAAGTAGAGCAACAAATTCTATACAAAAAAAAAAAGGAAAAAAACTTCAAGTTTAAGTTTTCTACCTATACCAATATATGGTAGATTAGTATTTCTAAATACATTTCTGGGAAGTAGGATTCGAACTCAAATATCCGTATTAGGAAAAAAAGTGCAGTTACATTTCTTAAATGAGCAATTTTTTTTCTTTTTGTAGTTAGTTATAATAAATGTAAGTTTGTTTACTCGTGGGTTCTTTTTTTTTTTCCCCCCCTCTTTTTATAAATATAAATTCTTTACTCTATCATTTAGCTATAAAGATTTTAGTATAAAATGAATGTCATATTTGATGAGAAAACCATATCATACATGTGAAAAAACAAAAGAAAAAACAATTACAATAAATAAATGGCTTATAAAATAAATGTAAATTTATAAAGCAAAAGGTAAATACACAAAAATCCACAAGGGAACAAAATCAGTTGCGGAAGAGAACAAAAAAGGTGTACACTTCACGAATGAGTTGTACTATAACAAGAGCGAGTTCCCAACGTCGTTACCATACACGCAGGTGCGTAGCATAACCGCTGTGAAATATTTTGTGTACAGTAAGGCTCTAGGCTGTCCTCGTCTAGTCTCTCTCTTATTATGGTTTAGCGGGTCCGAACCGGACCCCCAAATAAACCGTTTTCCCTGTCCTCGTTTTCTCACTTTGCTCTATCACCAAGGAAAATGGATCCCCCACAGGACCATAACCCATACTCCCTCTCTCTCTAAAATCTAAACCAAGCTATCTGTTTTCTCTCCTCATTTGGGTCTTCATAGCATAAAGAATGAATCTTTGAGGTGGGACTAATCCATCTTCTGTTCATGAGTTTTGGTTTTTCTCTACAGGTTTGGACTTGTGGGTTTTCTTTCCTTTTACGTTTTCTTTAATGGGTATGATTTGTTTTTCACGTTGGCTCATGATTGAGATCCTGTGAATATAGTCTTGCGTGTTGTGTTTTTGGGTTTATTTGATGTTTTTTATTGGTTTGGTCATCTGGGCAACCTTGAATTCTGTGTTTTTGATTGTGTAACTCTTTGTTGCTTATGACCAATGCTATGGAATCTGCATGTGTAAGCTTTCATTGAGATTTGTATATGTTTGTACATGTTTTGTGGTTCTTATATGTTTGGTGCCTATTGCAGTGCTGCATTTTGATATCTCCCAAAAATCTGATTTTGAAGATAGAAGAAGCTCATCAATTGGACTTGAATCTTTGATTTGTGTAGGTAAGCACTGTTTGGAACCTATTGATTTTATGTTATCGACATTGGTTTCAATTTGTTTTTTGTTATCATCACGGAGTATCATTGACCAAAGACGTCGTTTTGGTCCCAAATTTCTTTTACTCTCTTAGAATTTTCCTTTAATTATTGGTGCATTCTTCTTTATGATATCTATCAGGGAGGAGTAGGACAGGTTGGTGAGGGAAGGAGCTCAACTACTCCTGTCCTTTATTGGTGAGTGTTTTTATTGTAATTTGTGAACCTATTGGATCTGAATATATATATTTTTATTCTGGTACTTGGTGTTCCGTACCATACTGTTGCTTTAAATGTTCTTGGTTTTTCTTGTTCTTGGTTTTTCTTTCTTCTTAGCAAGTTGTGAAGATGTCAAGTTATAGCGGTGTTGTTGTTTCGGACCAGTGGCTTCAAGGCCAGTTCACACAGGTTGAGCTTCGAAGTCTCAAATCTAAAGTAAGTGTGTTTAACAAAGTTATTGAATGAGTTATGGGAGTTTGTAGTGGATTTGGTTATCAGATAAGAATTCAAAACCGGATACGTTGTTCTTTTCTAATGTGCATGTTTCTTTTATTTTTTTTTTTTTTTTTTTTCCCAGTTAATCTCAATCAAGAATCAGAACGGTAAGTTTACTGTTGGAGACTTGCCGCCTTTAATGGTGAAATTAAAGGCATTTAAAGAAATGTATTCTGAGGATGAGATCAGGGGGATCTTAGGTGACCAGGGTTCTGACTTCAACAATGAGATTGATTTTGAGGGCTTCCTCAGAGTGAGTTAATCTGTTCTATGTACTCTCAGCTCCTCTCTTTCTCTCTCTCGCACACGTACATGCTTGTTGCTGTTTATTCAATTCATGAGTTGTCAGAGCCACATTGAAGTGGGAAACAAGTTGGAAACTAAACTGTACCAATCAAATTGATGTGGGCATTAAAACAGTTTAAGTTCTATCTAAACTTGAGATTCTTAGATGGAGATGATCTGATAATTTATGGAGTCAAATGGCAGGTGTATCTGAATTTGCAAGGGCGAGCTACAGAAAAATCGGGTGGTCGAAAGAACTCTTGGTCATTTTTGAAGGCCACCACAACCACCCTTCTTCACACAATCAGTGAATCGGAGAAATCATCATATGTTGCTCACATAAACAGTTATCTCGGGGATGATCCATTTCTAAAGCAATATCTTCCATTAGACCCAGCTACAAATGATCTATTTGATCTGGCAAAAGATGGAGTTCTTCTATGGTACTAAGCAGGGTCTGCATTATTATATAATGGTTCTTCCATTTAAAGCTGATATTTTTGGTGTACTAATGCATTTCATGGATTAATGCAGTAAGCTTATCAATGTTGCTGTGCCTGGAACAATCGATGAGCGCGCTATTAACACCAAACGAGTCATCAATCCTTGGGAAAGGAATGAGAATCATAGTCTTTGCCTCAACTCTGCCAAGGCTATTGGCTGCACAGTGGTTAACATTGGTACCCAGGACTTGGTTGAAGGAAGAGTAAGTTTTTAACTTGTTTTACTATCCTCGCCAGTTAGGCACGTAAAATTGTGTCTGTACATAATCTGAAGTTATGTTAATTTGCAGCCCCATCTGGTATTAGGATTGATTTCCCAAATTATAAAGGTAGGCAGCCAAACTTTACTTTGACACTAATCCTTTGATACAATTGAGCTTTACATCATAGAGACTGATTTATTCATCCTTCCCGTTTTTTGTTAACTATAGATCCAACTGTTAGCAGATCTTAACCTTAAGAAGACACCTCAGCTTGTGGAACTGGTGGATGATAGCAAGGTACTAAAGATAAGATTTTTAAAGTTTTTATATTAAAACATTAACATGTCAAAATTTGAAGTCTGCTTGTTATAGATGGCATTCTCTTACATCATATATGACAGGATGTTGAAGAGCTCTTGACTTTACCTCCTGACAAGGTTTTATTGAAATGGATGAATTTCCATCTCCAGAAAGCTGGTTACAAGAAACCTGTTACAAATTTTTCATCTGACCTGAAGGTATTTGTCACTCCTGTACCTATCAGCACAGTTTAGCAGTGCTGTTATGAATTTTCAAGAAATAGGCCTGTGTAATTGTGAATTGGTTTAATTGGGATTTTTTTTTTCTTCATTTGCACCCTGAGGGGTGTGGGAAGTGGTTAGTACATTTACTGGCCTGAATTTGTTGAATCAAAAAATCATGGTAGGTCATGTAAAGTATAGTAAAATAATCTATATAATGTATTATTAAGGACTCACCTGATTCAGTTGGACACTTGGACTATTCCACGTTGAGAGAATTGGACTATTCCTAGTTTTCTCAACTTGTACTATTTTCCTAATTCTCCATTCAAAAAAATTAGTTTCTTTCCCATAAACTCAAATTGAATTAACTTATTGTCTACTGGTTATGCTCTTCGTGATTTTGATTTAATGTTGGTTATGTTTTTGCTAACACATATACAGGATGGAGAGGCTTATGCTTACTTGCTTAATGTTCTTGCCCCAGAACACTGCAGTCCAGCCACATTGGATACTAAGGATCCAAATGAGAGAGCAAAATTGGTTCTTGATCATGCAGAGAGAATGGACTGCAAAAGATACTTATCGCCTAAAGACATTGTTGAGGGTTCATCAAATCTAAATCTAGCATTCGTGGCGCAAATATTCCATCAAAGGTTTGAAATTGTAGTATGCCATCTTTGTTCATATATCTAATTGCTCTTCTTTGGTAGTTCTATTTTCTTTCTTCTTTGTGATAAGAAAATGGTAGTTCTTGCTTGGCTAAAGAAATTTGATATTTTGGTTCGGAAGTTGACTTAAGAAGATGCCTTCTGCAGAAATGGCCTCTCTACAGATAGCAAAAAGATTTCTTTTGCTGAGATGATGACAGATGATGTGCAAACGTCTAGAGAAGAGAGATGTTATCGATTGTGGATCAATAGTCTAGGCATTGCTACTTATGTAAACAATGTGTTTGAGGATGTCAGAAACGGGTATATTTCTAATTTTAACAAGAAAATTAGTCAGGCAAAATTCACTTTCTTTTTGCAAGTGTTTGTCAAATTTTTAATGTTCTTATTCATAACATAATCTTTTTAATGCTAGTATCTTGACTAATTTTATTTGATACAGATGGATTCTTTTAGAAGTTCTTGATAAAGTTTCTCCGGGAACAGTTAACTGGAAGCATGCATCAAAGCCACCAATTAAAATGCCATTTAGAAAAGTAGAGAATTGCAACCAAGTTATTAGAATTGGAAAGCAACTAAAATTTTCACTAGTGAATGTGGCTGGAAATGACATTGTACAAGGAAATAAGAAGCTCATACTTGGTAAATTTTACTTTGTCTGTTGTCGTGTGTATCACATGCTTTACTAGTTTGCTTCTGAGATGAGCAGAATTGTGGAAGTAACTTACTGTTAACCAAGCATAACCTTTTTCTTTCTTCTTTTTCTTTTTTTTTTCTCCTTTTTAATTATGTTTGGTCTTCTTTCTTTACCCTTTCCTACTGGCTTCAATCCCTACACTCTGGTGTTTTGTCTCACATGTGAGTTGGTTTCATTTTCAAAGCTTTGAAAGCTTTTGTGGAAGAAAGTTAGGTAATAATTATTCGAGTACAAGAGAATAACTCAATTTGAATATGATCTACGCAAAGAAGTTATCTTTTCCATTTTCTTCTTGTTGGTCTTTTTAGGTTTTGGATGTTTGTTTTTTGGCTTATTGCTAGCTACTGACAAAAACTACTCCTATTAGATTTGGTGTTTGTGATGTATGTTTCTAAAGATTTGTTGTCTAAGTGCCGAATTTCGTTTACACCTGCAGCCTTCTTGTGGCAGTTGATGAGATTCAATATCCTTCAACTTTTGAAGAACTTGAGGTCGCATTCCCAAGGAAAGGAGATGACAGATGCCGATATCCTTAATTGGGCTAACAAGAAAGTCAAAAGCACAGGCAGAAATTCTCACATGGAGAGTTTTAAGGTTTACTGACAAAACTATTGTCCCATCATAGTCTGAACGATGTTATATAGGCAAATATTCTTTAACGTGGTGCCTGTCTTCAGGATAAGAGCCTGTCAAGTGGGATTTTCTTCCTTGAGCTTCTTAGTGCTGTGGAGCCTAGAGTTGTCAACTGGAACCTTGTTACTAAGGGCGAAAGTGGTAAGATTTCTTGCAGTTTTCATTGCTGTGCAAACTAAGTTTTCAAACCATTAACCTTTTTAAGGCTAAAATTCTGGTGAAATAAATTGGCTCACTTATTTCTGGTTGAAATGATAGATGACGAAAAGAAGTTGAATGCTACATACATAATCAGTGTAGCACGAAAGCTTGGCTGTTCCATCTTCTTGTTACCTGAGGACATCATGGAGGTGAGACTGCAACTGGATTCTTATGTTTCTTTATTCATCTATCTCTTATTTACTTGACAGAGATGGCATTTTATTGATCTCGCATTACGATTTTGACGAGCTAGATGACTTGCGAAAATTTTAATGTCAGCCCATTTGTTGGGGAAAAGTCCTAAATTGGGTTATATTATTGCCAGAGGAGTCGAAGATAAAATCCTCAAAATAGATGACACAAGATAGAAAGATGCACATATGCAATATAGGATTAGTAGCTCTTTCATGCAAGGCATGGACTTATATAGAATCTTAAGAACTGAATGATCTTTTATATGGCAGGTCAACCAGAAGATGATTCTCACCCTGACTGCAAGCATCATGTCCTGGAGTCTTCAACAGCCAGTTGACGATGCAGGCGGGTTATCGTCCTCTGCTGATGCATCCCCGGCACCATCTGTTAGTGGCGAGGATGAAAGCTCCTCCCTCGGTGGTGATGTTTCGAACTTGAGCGTTGACGATGCTGCCTCTGACACTACCGTCTCATCCCAGGTCGATAATGAGGGGTCTCCTATGCCAGAGTGAATCAGTTTTTGCAGTTGTCTGCCTACGTGAGAAGAGTTGCTTTATGAGAGTGGTAAAGAGAAGGGTTGCTTAAAGCAAAGACATAGTTGAAGAAATGCGAACAAGATGTGATGAGAAAGCAGAGAATGCATTGTAAAAAGCTTTTGTCTTTAAATAGTATATATTTTTTTTTTTAGGCAAATAGAAAGAGTTGTTCTCAGACACCCGAAAAGTTAAAAAAGAGAAAGATACAGAATACAAGTTGGTTTGAACATTTTCGTTCCCATCTTACCCGTTGCTCTCTGCTCGAGTAAAGCTCTCCAATTTCGTATGTATTCTTTTCACAGTTATTACATTAATAAAATTCAATGATAATTTTTAAGGCTCCAAATTACGAGTATCTCAACATCTTGCCAATAACAGAGATTAACTGAAATAACTACCTCTCGCTAAGGAAGATAGAAACCAAGAAACTAAAGCTAATTCCTTTATATGACAAAAACAGAAACCAAGTGTATTATGAATCGTAGATGTGGCTTTATCGACTCAAGATTTGACAGACAATCGAAAACAATATCACATATATTAAGTTAAAAGAGAGTGTTAGTCCTTTATATATCATTTTAAAGTTCAAATTTCAATTTTTTCCACCGGGACTAATTTTTTTTGAAGGATGTGGGGCTATAATTTAATGCAAATCATAACAAATCTTTTATAGTCGCATTATGATGAAAATAAAGTTGGGAAATTATCCTCTATCTTAAAAAAGTGCTAAAAAAATCTTTGCATTTTTAGAAATTCAAAATAAGTACCTACTATTTGAGATAAATTATTTAAACAAGTATGAAAAAAACCCTTATATTATTAAAAATTCAATATAATTTTTTTTATTTGAATTATTATATCATTTACTATTTTTGACTTTAAAAAATTAAAAAAATTAATATTTTACCCATTATTTATATTATTTAAGGCACAAACTATATTTGAAAATGAGATGAGAGAGAATACATATGGTCTAAAACCTCTTTTTTAAAAAAAAAAAAAAAACTCTTCCCACCATAGTTTCAAAACAAATCCAAAAAAGAAAAAAAAACCATAAAATTTTTAAAAATTTCGAAAGTGACAAAAAAAAAAACTCTTTCCTCTATAGTTGTAGCACAAATCTAAAAAAGCAAAAAAGAAACCTAAAATTTTCAAAAGTTTCGAAAGTGACAAAAATTTCCATTAATTTTAGATTTTTTTTTTTGGATTTGTGTTGGAGGGAAGAATGTTTTTTTTTTTTTTTCAGACTATATATATATATATATATTCTTTCTTCTTTCATTTTTAAATGTGATGTGTGCCTTAAAATAATATAATAAAAGGTAAAATGTTAATTTTACTAATTTTATGTAAATAAATTATGAGGAAGAACTTTTCTTTCCTTGCAAAATTGAGAGATTAGTCCAATATAAAGAATAAACTCTCACTTATTTAAGAGACAATATAAATAATTATTAGGGATAAGAACTGTGATATGTATATAAGAAAATATAAATAATTATTAGAGATAAGAATAAGAGAAATAGAAACTGACAAGAGTTTCAATTAATTCCCAATATTTATTGGTGTAATTGATAAGTTGGCTACATAGCAAGATATAATATCTGATGATGGAGTTTTCATGATAATTAATTAGATACAATCCACATCTGTTTTTTAAGTCAGAAGTATTTGTATAAAGATAAAATCTGAGTATAATATCACTGATGTTATATTAAAACATATCATTTTATCAATAGCCTTGAGATCAACATCTCGCATGATTTTGTTTTAATTAAGTCATTTTGTCGATAACTTTGGCATTTAGCATGATCTTTCTTTTCTTCTTCTCTTTTTTTTTTTTTTTTTTCAGTCAGGTCATCTTGTCGATAATTTTGGCATTTCACGTGATCATCCTTTTGGCTAGATCATATTGTTGATTAGCTTTGATGGTATATCACATGATCTTACTCTAACTAAGTCACATTATCGATAGCCTTAGCATCTCGCATGATCTTGTTTTAGTTGGATCATCTTGTTGATTGTCGTAGATTTTTGCATGACCATATAAGTTGTCAGATGATGATTGCAGTTTTATGCAATCTCAATTAAATATTTTGGTATTAAAGTTTATGAATTGCATATATCATATGATAGAAATACAGAAGAAAATAGAAACTAACCATTTATTGTAACTAAAATATTTTACAACTTACAATTCCTAATGAAAGGGATGTTTGTAGAGTCATTATAGTTGATATTGAAAACTTACTTGAGCCTAAAGCCCAGTGAATTATTAAAAATGGTTCACATTGCCTCATTACAGAACTTGAGACTTTATTGAATTTTCCATGGTGACTTTGGATTTCTTGATAGTTGTTTACAAACTTTGTCTTCACTAGTCATCTCAATAGTGGTATAGATATTTATTTAATCTTTTCTATAGTTAGGAAATAGATTATTCTCAGCTCTTTGTTATTGTTGCCCTAACAAAATTTCACCTCTATGAGCTTTTTCATGGTAGGTTTTCTGCATTGTATAACAGTCAGATGTAGCACGGTCTACTTTCTTATAAAACAAACAGAATTTGAGATTCCTTGTTTCTTCTGGTGTGGGCAAATTTTGGACTGGTAGAGGTCGTAATATTCCATTTTCTATCCATATTCATACGAGTGCAATGATTTGATTTTGTGTTAGAGGTATCCCAGGAGGGGATGGTTGATTTCTTTTGTCTTGACAGACTTTTTTAACTAAAGTGACCTTTCCTTTTCGCTTAAGAAAAAAAACTTACCTCAACTTTCAGTACCATATCTTTCAGAAAATTTATACAATTCTATTATTGTTTCTTTGATATTGCTTACTCTGAACATTAGTTTAGCAAAATTCGGAATGATATGATTTTGAATGTGGACTTTGTATTCAGCTCGCATGCCTTTGACACACATTTGAATCAGTTCGTTCTTTGAGATGATTTCTTTACAATTCGAAGCCTTTTCATTGAGTCTATTCACATAAGTTGTGAACGATTCACTCTCTTTTTGTGTTATGTTGGAAAGATCAGACAGATCTAATTTACACTATGTTATAAAGAATTTGGTGCAGAATGTTACGACCGATTCATCCCATGTAGGGATACTGCTTGCTGGTAAATTGATATACCATAAATATGCTCGGTCTATGAGAGATTTTGAAAATTCTCTCAGCCTCAATTCATGATTGTTGGCATAAATTCCGAGATCATCTAGGAAACCAATGATATGCTCCTTAGCATTGCCTTCTTTTCCATCAAATTTCTTGAAATAAGGATTAGAGTAATCCTTCAGATATGGCTTAGACAAAATATGTGCAGGATAAGGAGACTGAAAATTCATTGTTGCCATAATTTTACTAGCTTTTTCTGTATCTATTTTGAGCACATCTTGTAGTTGTTCTTTGGTAATAAAATTACGAGAATTTCCATTATTCGTTCTAACTAGAGTTGTGAAATTGGTGGGGTTTTTCTGCATTGCTGACATAACAGGATTTTGATTATCTGACACCAGTAAATTGTTGTTTTGACATGAGAGGATAGGAGTAACAGTCCCCTACTTGTCTTTCTTTTCTATCTCAGTCAATTATTGCATCACCAGCTCCAGAGATTTCATCCAATATTCTAATGCATATTTCATCTGTGCAAGTGTCTCCTCTTGCTAACTTGATGTTTCATTACTTGGTAAATTCTATTCCTCAATTATTTTCACAACAACTTTTTTTTAAAAGAAAATTTGGTAGAGTTTAGAGATGATTTTTTTTTTCAGTCAAATGAACAAACAGAGTTCCGAGAGATTTTAGAAATATTGAAGAAATCTGGTTTCACTTGGTTACTCCCGAGCAGAGTCACCTTTAATGTTCGAGGGTATTTTTTTTTATGAATTGATCAGAGAAAAATTAATCAAGCACAAGAACACTTAATTAAGGATTACAAGATAGTGGTAAAAAGTTGGAGAAAATGATATGACAAATTATAATAATATGATCCCACGTATCAAAAAATTAATGCATCTTTGACAGCTCAGCTTGCAAATAAATAGGTGTGAGTGGTTTCAATGATTATCACCACGTATTAGATAGTTAGTATTTCTAACGCAAGTGATACTAAGCATATGTTTAGAAACAAACAAAAAGACAGTTAGTTTTTTGACACAAGTGATTGCAGTTATTTTGTCAGAAATATAAATAAACGATATTGAAAATAATTAGAAAATTAGATTTTTGACATAAGTAATTATAACTATATTGTCAAAGATAAAGGAAAATAAAAATACTGAATTTAATGTGAACAGTTACAAACGATGGTCATATATACTACAACTCAACTTACTAAATAATTTAGAATCACAGATCTGCGAATATTTAAAGTATAGAATTTAAATGTTAGCACAATATATATAGTTAGCACCTTATAAATATTTAGACTAATAGAAAAAATAATATAGTGAATAACCAGCATTACCAAAATTTGAATAATAATAATATGCTAATAATAATAAATATAAATATTAATATGCATATTGATGTATGTAAGGTTGGGTATTAGGCTAAGGATTAAAGAGAAGAGTTAATATAAAAATGGGTTTATGTGTTTAATAAGGCACGAAGTCAAAAACTGAGACAATATGAGAGAACAAAAGGTTAATGGGACGTAGGAAAAAGTAAAAAAAAAGAGAGAGAATAGTTACAGGTTGGGAGAATTAAAGTAAGATGAAGTTATTATTCTTGATATCTCTCCCTTAATATTCAAGAGACAAGGCCCATATATACGTCGGCATATATAAATGTAGTTCTTTAACTGCCAGTTGAATCAGCTTCGTGGCAATATCAGTGGACAACTCAATCACAAGGTGTCACGAGGAGAGAAATGCTTTTTGCTACCTGTCAAATGTCCAAGCTACTAGGTGTCACAAGTTTGTATTTAGTCCTCCAATCCGGCAAATGAACGTGGCAGCCTTTAATTTGATAAAACAATTTTTCCGACGAGAATTTGACATTTGTCCCGGACTGTTGAAGTCTTCACTTGTTCAACGTAATTTTGATATGCCGTACTTTTTTAATTAATAGCATATTGTATAATTATTATATTATTTGTGATTTAATATTTTAATTAGTGACTAATTATATAAATTTTGTCACACTCTAAAATAATAGTCATCGGTACTAATTCAATAGTTTTTTTTTATTTACTTATATGTATTATTTTACTTAATTAAAATTTATCACGTACGTATTTTCATGATAAAAAATAAATTAAGAAAGAATATTAAATAATGTATATTTGTTATTATTATCTTTTATTATAACTACTCAAATCATGATAGCATTATCTACTAGGTACAAAATACACAAATACCTATAAATGGGTTAAAAAGGAAAATACCTAATGAATTATGACCTATATATATATATATATATATATATAATTTTTCACAGCTAAATGACTGAAACACTTGAATTCTCTATTCTTCTGATACCATTTTTTGGTGATTCTGATAAGGTATTCTTTCTTTAATTTCAGTAATAGTTTTCTTCACTTCAATTTTATTACGATTTTCTAGCTTCTCAATCTCTTTTTTGTGGCTTTTCTAGAAAAAAACTCAAACACTACGTCATTTGAAAATTTTGTGGAAATTATTTGAAATTTTCATCTTTTAAGGATTACCTAAATACAGTTTTCCTTATTTGGTTACTGAGAAAATGAGTTGAAAAATAAATTATTACTTTAAAATTGTGAAATACCCATGTGTATTGTAGTTATGAAATTTCTGGTTTTGAATTTTGGTTATAATCTTGCATTGTTGACAAAAATGGGTTTTTATTGGATGTATTTGATTCTTATGAGTTACTTTAAAGTACCCATAAGTTTTGTGATATTTTAATGCATGATTTTTTTTCTTTAAACTTGTCTTGATTTTGGAAATTAGAGTGCGAGTTAAGGAAGAATTATGGCTTTATCACCATCTAATTTTTTTTTTCTCCTTTTGTTACCTTATTTCTTTGTTAAAGTCCAAACATAACAAAATGAAACCCCTCTAAATTTTTTTCTTTCCTCCCAAAACTATGCTAGGTAGGAGGGAAAAGGAAGAATAAGGAAAAAAAAATGCAGAAAATGACAAAGTTAGTTGTTTAGTAAGAGAGGACCAAAAAAAAAAAAAAAACAAAATGAAAAAATAGTTAGAAAATTTTGAGATGGAGTCCACCTCTTATTTCTCCTCCAAAATATGGAAAAAATGAGAATTAGGTAAAAATTTTACTAGCATATGAATAAATTAAATTACTAAACTACTTATATATACTTAATTTTAAATAATAATAAGATAGAAGAATTATGTTTCTTTCTTCTTTAATTCTTACGTATCAAATAACTACAAAAAAAATATATTTTCTTTTTCATTCTACACATTTTCTTTCCTCAACATAGCGTAAAATTTGAATTCCAAACAGAACTAAAGAAAGTTAGAGAATAATTGCACTTGTAGTCGGATTTGTCTAAAAAACAAAGAGAGAAAGCAAGCATAGCTAGGAGTGTGGCATGGGATGAATAATAGCACAAGACATTGCCTGTCATTAAACGATACTACGAACTAAAGAGATGACATTTTGTTTTATACAGATGGCCCCTAACGTTGCCCTTTTATCTACCCGCCATCCCTGTATTTTGTAAAATTACATTAAAAAGATGAAAAATAAATAAATAATAAATTTAAGTTGTCCTAGAATGGCAAAACCTATATAAAGTGGGGAAAAAAAAACCAAATACACCTGGAACGTTCTCTTAAATATTAACTTTCTTTTTCAATTCTCTTTTTTCCATAAAACTTAAGTTTGTTTGGTTGCTGGGAAAATTGAGAAGAAAAAGGAAATTATTTCCCATAATTTGGAAATATCCATTGTGTATACGAGTATAGGAATTTAGGAGAAGTACAAGCAAGCCAAGAAGCACGTATTCGTATATGAATTTGTATATGTGCATGTATATGAATTCTTCTTGGTGTACTTTACAATATAGATTTGTTCTCTTTATTAGCTATGTCACCTTTGTCTATAATTTTTTTGAAATAGATTGGTATTAATTTTTCTATGGTTTTTTTCGAAATAGATTGGTATTAATTTTTTCTCACTAATATCGTTATAGATGGTTGGTCATCCTAAGTCAGGCGAATTAGAATCTAGTTGAATGAAACTCAAAACTTGAACATTATAAAAACAGCCTGTGCAGCCATATCTAGTTCTGTCACATCTGTTAAGCAGGTAATTAGAAAAATGAAAACCCAATAATAAGTCTCTCCATCTATGCTTTGTGATAATCTTACTAAGACCCAAACATATTATTTCACCCAATTGAAGTATATACATACTCAATAATAAAATAATTATTGGAATTAATCAAGTGCTTACACTCGTGATTTTTTCGATTTTGATCTGTGATTTGGAACTTCACGACTCATTATATGGATATCAGATATATAGATAATAGATTTCTAGTTATATATTTTGTTGAATATCTATCAAATTGGTTGGTTTTTGATACATTGATCACTGCTTCTTATTTCGGTCGCAAAGGCAACTTTTGTTGCTACTACTGGCTGTGAAAATTTTACTTTTTTTCCCCTTCTTTTTCCACTTTTGATGTATGATGCGGAGTATTGTGACATTACATATTAAAGTAATGGATGTTAGATTAATTATTTATTAAACTAATATATCATGTATGCTAAATTCTGAATTTCTTTTAGATTTTCAGTGAGGATCATTGTTTCGATTCTTTTGTTCTTTTACAGTATACACACATGTATATTGAACTTGTCTCAGTCTATTTGTCCTTGTACTTCAATAATTATCAAAAGTATATTGGTGATCTTGTTTAAAATCAATTCCAGGATACTTCCTTTGCTATACTTTCTTCAATATTTATCCTATTACTTTTCGATATGGTCACCTTTTATTACTTCAAATGTTTCGAGGATGTATACTATTGGATAATGTTTGTTAATTTCGGGCATTTTGTTCCCAGTTTTTGAGAACTTCGGGGCTCATGGTTTCCAATAGTCATGCATTTGCCTTTATTTGCGGTACTATATCATTTGTAAAATATGTTGGAAATGAGAGATTTTTAAGATTAGAAAGATTAAAAAGAAGAACTTGAGAGAATTTTGGTAGAAGAGGAGAATTTGTATTACTATTTGAATTGTTTTTTTTGGCTTAATACAAAATATGGAGGAGCACTCTATTAGAGAGGAGCACATTATTTATACTACTCCAAAGATCATTCTAGATGGAGTAAGGATACTCCATCTAACCACTAACCACCTAATTAATTATATAATCTAGCAAATACAAGAATACTTTAAATCTTGAATATTATTATTAAGCATACAAAATAAACCCAATACAAGCTCAAATAACAAAACTACTTATCTATGATCTAATGAGTCATAAATAAGTTTATTTTGTAACATCTTTCCCTTAAACTTGATTTGTGACACCTAGTAAATTTCTTAGCTTGAGAAAATCTTCATGCTTGAGTGGTTTGATGAAAATATCTATCACTTGGTTTTGAGTCTTCATATACTTCAGTTGCATATCCTTTCGTGTAACATATTCTTTTATGCAATAGTAGTGGGTATCGATGTGTTTGCTTCTATCATAGAAGACATGATTCTTTACCAAAATAATTGTTGACTTACTGTCAACACAGATCTCAGTGGGTTCATTCTGTGGAATGCATAGTTCTTTCAACAAGTTTCTTAGCTACATTGTATGACAGACACATGATGTAGCTATAATATACCCTGCTTTATAGCTTGAAAGTGTGACAATTAGTTGCTTCTTAGACATCCTTGTGAAAATAGTATTTCCCATGAAGAATGTAAAGCCACTTGTACTCTTTCGATCATCTAAGTCTCCACTCCAATTACTATCACTATAACCCAAAAGATTATAGTTATTAGACGATGAATATTGTAAGCCAAAATTAATTATACCATTAATATATCAAAGGATTGTCTTGACAACTTTCAAATGAGTGATTGTTAGAGATTTCATGCAACGACTAACCAGGCCCATGATATAGAGATGTCAGGTCTAGTATAAGTCAGGTACTGTAAACTTCTAACTAAGCTCTTGTAGAGTGTTGGATCTACCTTTTTTCATTCGTTATGCTTTGATAGTTTGACTCTATATTCGATCGATGTATTTAGTCTTGTAATCATTCATCCTAAACATTTTGATGATCTCCTTAATATAACTTTCTCGTGAAATGAAAATTTCATCTTCTTCTTGCTTTACTTCTATGCTAAGATAGTAACATATGAGTCTGATGTTGATCATCTCGAACTCTTTTGTTATTGCTTTTTTAAATTCTTCGAACATAGATGGATTTCTTCCTGTGAAGATCAAATCATTGACATAGAGGCACACGATATCTCCATATTTTACTTTGATGTACAATACATGCTCGTAAGGATATTTAATGAAGTTGTTATCTTAGAAGTACTTGTTGATACAGCTATTTTATGCTCTTAGTGCTTGCTTTAACCCGTAAAAGGTACTTCTTTAACTTTAGAACCTTATCTTCTTGTCTCTTAATCTCATATACAGATAGTTGCTCTATATAGACTTTCTCTTCAAGGACTCTATTTAAGAAAGTAGACTTGACGTTCATTTGATGAATTTTTCGTTTATTTTGAGCAGCCAATAAGATGATAAAATGTATCATTTCTATTTGAGCGATAGGAACAAATACCTCATTATAGTCGATGCCAGGTCTTTGACTATTTCGTTTTGTGACCAATCTTGCCTTGTATCTCTCAGCTTCTCCTTTTGCATTTTCTTAGCCTTGTAGACCCATTTCATTCTGATTGCTTTGTGCTCCTTTGGAAGTGTAGCAAGCTCTTATGTATCATTCTTTATGATCGCCTTTATTTTTTCATCTATCGCATCTCGCGACTTCTTATTTTGTTTAGCTTCATCAAAGTTTAATGGTTCATAATCAGCAAGGAGACAAAAGAGAGTCAAGTCATTTTGAATCTCAGTCACCTCATATATATATATATATATATATATATATATCTTGTAAGCTCCTTAATCTTAGTAACTTTTCACTTAAACTATTACTTATAGATGATCTTGGTGTTATTTCTTGATGAGTGCTTGCCATTGGTAAAGTAGGTAAGATAACAGGCTCTTGCAGTTCTTCTCTTACTTGCTTCATTCTTTATTACTCGCTTTCTTATTTAATGTATGGTAAGAAGTCATAATTCACCTCTTGTGTGTGCTATTTCTAGGTGTTTTCTTTATCAAACTCCACATCATGACTAATAATGGTCTTGCCATTGTTTGGATTATAGAGCTTGTAGCCTTTTGAGTTAGAGTCGTGTCTGATGAAGATAAATTTCTCACTTTTATGGTCGAACTTGGTTCTCTTTTCATCAAGCATGTGAGCATAAGCTATGCTTCTGAACACTTTTAGGTGGGAGATCCTAGGGTTTCTTCTGCTCCAAGCTTCCTATGGCGTCTTTCTCTACGCGCTTCTTATTGAAGAGTGATTTGATAGGTAAACTGTACAAGCTACAATTCCAGCCCTGAACTCTTTCAGTATTCCTTTGCTCTTGAGCATACTTCTAGCTATATCAAGGATTGTTCTAGTCTTTTTTTCTGTGACACCATTCTATTAGGAAGATCTCGCTACTATTAAAAGACATTGGATATCGTTGTCTTCACAATATTTCTGAAACTTATGGGATGTGAATTCTCCTCCTCTATCAAATCTCGTTGCCTTGATACTTCGACTATTTTTCTTTTCAACAAGTACCTTGAAATTCTTGAATTTTTTGAACACTTCTGATTTCTCATTCAAGAAATACACTCAAGTCTTTCTTGAAAAATCATCGATAAAAAAAAGAAAATAGTTACTCTTACTGAGAGAACTTGATCTTATTAGACCATATACATTGGTATATGTGAGCTCAAGCAGTTTATGAACTTAGAAACTTGATTCTCTTGAAAAAAATTCTTCTGAATTACTTTCCTAGTAAGCATCCTTCACATAATTGATCTGGGTAATTGATGAAAGGTAGATTTCAAACTATTTTCTTCTTTGCTAATTATTCTAGGCTGTCAAAATTGAGATGTCCAAACTTTAGGTGCCAAAGCCATAATAAATCTTTATAGTAAGCCTTTAGACACTTTGCAACGTTATTTTGAATGTGTAATAAGAACATTCTATTTCTTATCATTGGCACTTTGGTGATTAACTTGTTTCTATTTTCTCTTAAAGAAAGACTATTTTCTTTCATGTGAATATCATAGTCTTTCTCTAAGAGTTGGCCAAGACTCAAGATATTACTCTTTATATTAGACACGTAGTAAATGTTTAAAATAAACTGATGTTCTCTATTTCTCAAGCGTATGAGAATTTTATCTTTGCATTTTACTACTGCCTTGGAATCATCTCCAAATGAAATATTTTTGGTCACCAACTCGTCAAGCTCTATGAACATGTCTCTTTTTCCACACATATGATTGCTTGAACCGCTGTCAAGATACTATAGATTTTCTTGGCACTCATTGGTCTCCTTGAATGCTAACAATAACATATTTTTCTCTTGTCTTTTATCTTTGGCATAGTTGGCTCTCTCTTGTACCTTCTTTGGAGCTCTACATTTGGAAGCGTAATAACCATACCTTTGATAGTTATAACACTTGATTTGGGACTTGTCGTGTCAATGCCATGGAATACCTCTTCCATGACCTCTTCCTGAGTTTTCTCTTCTATCTTCATTTTCATAATTATTATTGAAGCTTTCTCATCCTCCTCTTCCATGTCCACGACCTCTTCTTTGGCCACGACCTCTTTCACGTCATTTTTCATTACTGAAGTCTTTTTCTTTCTCGTTGAGTTGAGCCTTAAAGAGCTGTTCATGGAAATTTTACATCTTTTTTTCTTTTCTTTGTGGGCTTGTAAGGAACCCAAGAGTTGTTCTATGGTTATGGCTCCTAAATCTTTGGTTTCTTCAATAACGTAATAATATTCTTAAATTTTAGATTTAATGACCGAAGAATCTTTTTCATGATCATAATATTTTCTAGTTTCTCAGCATTTCTTTTCATTTGATTGGAAATAGTTAGAACTCTAGAAAAGTAGTTAGAAACTAACTTAGTTTCTATCATGTGTAGTAAATCAAACTCTCCTCTTAGAGTTTGAAGGCATACCTTTTTAACTTTTTTTTCTTCCTTGTATGAAATTTGAAGTTTCTTCTATACATCCTTAGCGGAGATTGCACAAAAGATTTTCTCAAACCCATTATCATCTAAGGCTTGGTAGATGATTTGTTTCTCTTCCTTGAGTGTTTTAAATTATCCTTTTATATTGAGGATAGTATTGCTTCATCTCTTAGCTCTTCGTAGCCTTTCTCTACAATATCCCAGACATTATGTTCTTCAATGGAGACCTTTATTTTGATAGTTTAATTATCAAAATTACTACCTTGAAGTGGTGGAACTTGAAGAGATGCTAAACTACCCATAGTCATAGCTCTTAACAGAGCGAGCTTTTGAAAATTTTGACTACACGGATGGATCCAGAATGTCGAAAAACCTTACGATTGACTAGTATATCGACTTGGTCAAAATCAACTACTCGGTTAATGGTCAACACTAGTCAATAATGCAATTAACAGCTCCGACGACTTAGTTAATGACGCGTTCAAATGACTTTGACGGCTTATTCAATGATCAGTCAAACGGCTCTAACTCGGCTCAACTCGGTGAGTTGACTCAATTTGTGGCAATAAATTTCTGATGACTTGTTCAGACTCGTTCGAACTCTGATTGGGCTGATTTTTACAGTAATATGTTCGTCTTATTGAGCTCTTCAATTTGATATGTAATAATGGTATATTTGGAATAAATAGATAATACTGTCAATTTCAAGAATTTTTTTCTGATGTGGAAGACCAATCAAAGCTATGATCACAGATCATACTTAGAATTTCAAGAGAACTCGCAATCTTACTCTGATACCACTTTATTAGAAATTTGAGATTTTAAAGGCTAAAAAGACTAAAGGAGAAACTTGAGAGAATTTTGGTAGAAGAGGAGAACTTGTATTACTATATGAATTATTTCTTTTAGTTTAGTACAAAATGGAGGAGGAGCACTCTATTTATTCTACTCTAAAGATGATTCTAGATAGTGTAAGAATGCTCTATCCAATCACTAACTACCTAATTAATTATACAATCTAGTAAATACAAAATTACTCTAAAAACTTAGAAAATAAACTATGAGTTATTAGACACACAAAATAAACCCAAAATAAGCCCAAATAACAAAACTACTTATCTATGGCCCAATAGGTCACAAATAAATTTATTTTCTAACAAAATGCATATTGTCCGTTTTACGTTATGTTTATTCTCACATTAACATTCTATATATGTTTGAACCAGGGAACTGCGGAGGACATTTCTAATGTAAGATTCAGGGGTCGCTCTAGTGGTTCGAGGGCAATGACCAGTGAGGTTTCTCCCAGTATGAGAAGTAGAGTCTTAAGTAGACTTTTGTTTGGGGTATGACATTAGCTATATACTTATTCTTTTCAGAAATTGTGACACATTTTTTTGTCTTATTGATGGAAATAATATTGTTTGCTTCTGGTAGAAATGTTCTAGTTGTTGTCCGTTTGACACTTTCATTGTCGCTTAGTAGAAATCTTGCCTCGCAATGGACCTAGGTCAATTTGGATCGAACCACATAAATTGGTGTGTTGTGTGTGATTGTTGAAGTTCTTGATTTAGCTTTTCAGTTTTAGTTATCTATACTTGAAGTTGTTAATTAAAGTCTTCTGGTAACTAACGTTTCTCCTTTCCTCATTTTATATTTGGTCAATGGAAATATTTTTCCCCCCAATTTGTGGTTAGGCTACTTGGTTTCATGTTGACATACAAGTTCTAAATACACGTAAAAGGACCTCGTGACAAAGATGCATGCCGCAAGTACATGCAGCAAGTCAATGCGTTTGAGGTACGATCTAGTTTGTTTATATCTGTCCAATGTATTTTTCATTTTACAAATTTGTTCCATTAAATTTAGTTACTTTTGCAGTTTTTATATTGGTCACTTTCATGGTTTTTACTTATTTTTTCTACCAGGGATTTTATGTTGATAATTGTCATACTGGAAGTGCCAATTATTGTGGGATTCTAAAGATCGTTACATATCATTCGAAGATACCGAAGCTGTGGCAAGATTTGTAGTAGAAGAGCACAACAAAAATAAAGGTTTGTTGATTGTTGTTCTCGTGATATATTTTTCTTTTTTCGCACTTAAGGCTTTGTTCAGAATTTGGATTTATGGGAAAAAATAAATAAAATTTCAAGAGATTTCATTATCTCTCGTTTGAATTGAAATTAAAAAAAAAAATGATAAGAAATTCTTTTCAAGAAAAAGTGTGAGTTTTGTTTAATGTTATTTTTTAGTATATGAAATGTTAAAACATTAATTAATAAAATGAAAAGTGTCTAAATAAACTTTCATAAACTTGTAAAGAAAGTATTTTTCTCTTTATTTTTCCTCAATTTTTTCTTTGCTATTTTTTTTTTCTTCTAAAATTCGGGTTCTAAACGGAGCCTAAAATAATGGAAATTTTGTCAAATGATTTTTCAAAAATTTAATTGTGTAAGGTTGGGGAGTCCAAGCTTGAGCTGAAAAGGATTGTGAAAGCGAATTCGCACTGCTGCTACGGACAAACTTTCATCTTGAAGTCGGAAACAACAGACGAGACCTTCTATGAAGCCAAGATCTACTTCAAGCCTTCAAGAGGTAATATGTCTTGTATTTCATCATGAATGCAAAACACTATCCCATGAAGACTTTGACTCAATTAGATTGAAGATCTTGCAGCTATTTGATGCCTTATATCTATCTATCTGTTCATAAGCAACTATATTTCACAGGCAAAATAGTAAATTATTGGTAGTTAGTTGTATGTTTCTTTCTACCTCTCGATGTACATAGACACAAACAAGAGCATTGAATTTCAATGCGTATGGTACCTGATTTCATTTTTTTTTTTAAAAACTTATTTTTACTTACTATTTTTTTTTTTTTTAAAATGAACTTGTTAATTGTTATTATTAAATAATCAATAGTTTGTCGAAAACAAAGTCATAAGTGGATATTGAAATGTTAAACCATGAAACATAAATTACACATATGTTTCTTCCATTAAAAAAAGTGTTATATCAAGATACAAAAAGTATATAGGTAAATATTTCATAGTCAAAAGCTTAATTTGGGCTACTCATCTCCAATGTTGAGGTTAAAGTTTTGAATTCCAAACTTCTGTTAAAACAAATCACACATGCTTTAATTCAATAGGTTTTTTTTTTACTTATGTGTATATATTTTTTTTTCAACCGTTGGATCATCGTATAATAGTGATCTAACGACTATAATGAGGTATATGAAAAAACGTACATCATTAATGTTATTTCTCTATTTTATTTTAGACTATAAAAAATATGCATAATATTTTTTATTGGTCAAATTAATATTTATGTATAGGTAAAAAAAAATTACTACTGGATTGACAACCTCTATATATATATATATATATTTATATAAGGCATTATTAGATGCAACTGTTAATGAATCATTGAAAATGAATTTAAAAAAATATAAAAATGAATATAAAAAAAATATATTAATGAGAATGATAATTTTTTAACATGAAAATTATGATTTGTGTCCGATAGTGATATTTAAGTTTCTAAAATTTTTACCATCGATTATAAAATAATAATAAGTTCATAAATAGCATTAGAATAACATTTTTTATTTGACTAACTATTATGGATAATTTAATTTAGGTGTAACTATTAAAAAAATCCCAAAAAAAAACATGGCATTACATTTATTCATCCTCCTGGTCATATAAACGAAATATCATTTTTTCAAGAGGTTTACCCCGTTTTGTGATTGTGAATCTATTTAATAAGACGCCGTTTACTCAGTCCTGCAGTATATTGTTGTCATTTGCGAGTTAATACATCTATAATAAAAACGGTACGTCGTTTTGTATCGACGGACAACTCATTATCGTTACCTTAGATCACCACTTCTCAAATCTACCCCTGTTTGTTAAAAAAAAAACATAAAAATTGCTTTAATTAAACTGCCCCAAAACGGCAAAACCTTTATATACATATTACACACGGGGTTTATTGCACATGTGGTCCCTAAATTATCCAAATTATCATAATTTGGTCATCAAAATTTTAATTGTGGCAATTAAATCATTACATTTTCTAATTTTAAGCAATTTAGTCCTTTGACTGTTTAAATAGAATCTTGCTATTAAATTTTTGACGAAAAATACATGTTGTAACTTCTGAAAATTGACTTTAAGAGAAAATAAATTAAACAAAAGTATTTAAAAAGAATGGAAAACATATTATTTGTATTTTTATAGTTATTGGAACTACAAATTTAGATAAAATTTTTTATAATTATTTATTTTTATGTCTAAAATTCTTAAATTACTTTTCAAATATACTTTAATTAGATACTATTATGTGCTTCTCAATTGTGCTTTTTTCTTTTTTTTTTTTTGGTCAGAAATTTAACAACGAGATGCAATTTAAATAATTTGAGGTTTAAATTACCTCAAATCGAAAAGTTTAGGAGCTTAATTGTAATAATTAGAATTTTTAGGACAAAATTACTATAAATTGGTTAGTTTAGGGACCATTTTGGTCCATTAATATATTTATATAATTTATAATTTTACAATGCCTAAAACACTCAAACAATTTTCAGCTTCTCTAATCACTTGGTATAATTTTTGAACAATTCTGATAAGGTAGATGCTCTTTCATTCTTTAATTTCAATAATGGTTTTTCTTTGCTCGATAGAAGAAATTGGTGGGTTTCAGACTCTGCTCTTTTGTTGATTTTTCTTTGTGATTTTTCTCAAAACACTCAAACACTACAAATTCAATCACTACAAGAAAGTAGACTTTCATCGACGGGCTATGTAAAACCCGTCAGAGAAATGTATATTTACTAACGTGTTGGGTTGAAACTCGTCGGTAAAAATTATCCAAAAAATCCAATTATGAGCACTCTATGCCAATAGGCCTGCGTCAGTACATTTGTCATTTACCGACGAATAATTTATTTTCCGTCGGTAAAATGATATTGAAAAAAATGCACGTCACCTTACCGCGAAAAGAATTACTATTTAGTGCTTATTATTTTTTTTATCCAAAATTAAAGAATTTTTAAGGTACATTTGCCGAGGGAGAGTCTTTATTCCGTCAGGGAAAGTTAATAAAACAATTAATAAAAATGTTTTACAACAAAACCCTATTCTCCTCTTTCTCTTAGTCTCAATTCAGCAATAGTCCCTTTTTTCCCCTTTCTCTCATCGCTCACAGCCCCTCCATCTCTCTCTCTCTCTCTTCCGCCACTCTTCCCTTATTATCACTCCTTCCTTACCGCCCTTCTCTCTTTTGCTCTCGGTTTCTCTCTCTTTTGCTTAGTCTCAGTTTATTTTTCTTAGTCTTTTGGGCTCATGGTCTCCTTTTCTTAGTGATCTTATGGTATGAAAGGTAAGTGCTTCTTAAACTGATTTTGTGTATTTATTTATTTTTTTAATTTTATGATTTGTGATAATTTTGTGATATTCTTGTGTTATATATGTCTTGGATCTAATTTCTGATATGGTTACTGATCAGGTGATATTCTTGTGTTATCTTATTGTGATAATTTTATTTTTTATTTGGTTAAGGATGATACGAAAATTTCCTCTATTACTTAAATTTCCTCTGTTATGAAAACTGCTTGATGGATATCGACGTGTGGTTCATCAGTATAGCACTGGCAAATTTTTCTACTATCATCCATAATAATTTACATGTCGCCTTGTGTATTATTTTTCTATGTTTATTTAATTTGTAATGGCAACCAAAACTTGAAAAAAAAAACCTATAGAGTGCATTTGCAAGACTGGAGAAGTTATTTTTGTGCCTAATGGTTTTCTGATGCAGTTCCGATAGAACACATAACTTTTTGAAAATTTCATTTTTCATTGTAATTATTAAATACTTGCTTAACAATTTTTTTAAGATACATTCATGAGGATTTGAATCCCAAAGCACACACTTACCTACCTAACTATATGAGCTAGCCTCAAGTACCATACTTGCATAACAAAATAAGTTACCAATAACTGGAAAAGAGTTTCTATGGTATTCTAATTCTAATAGTTACAAAACATGATAAGGATGAGTTAAAAATTTCTATCTTATATATAAATAGAATTATAGTTTTTTCATGATATAAAGTGATTTAGACCGAAATAAGATTTACCTTTGTAATGTTTTCTTTTATGTTGTAAGAGAAATATGCTAAATGTATTATTTTTCCATGTCGATCGTTTGCTTTTCTTTCTTTGTTTTTTCTTTTTTTTTGTCCTTTTTCAAAGCTTTCTAATACTTTTTTGTTATTACATACTTTATTAAAAACAAAACGCATAGATATTATATTTATGTTGTTTAAAGATTTACTTAACTCTTTTACGCATGAGATCACTAAACAGTGGAAATTTTCTTCAAAATTGATTTCAATAAAGATCAAATGAACCCTAACTTATATTTTATAATACACTATAAGTAAATTATGTGCCGTACATCATTTAAGTATCTAACTAAAAAATAGCAAAGCATATGAATACAAAGATAGAAAATTGGTGACTGTGCAATGAATTTTATATAGTCACTTAAAGATTAGATATATAAATATATATTGACATTAATGGTATCTGAAAAGTGGAGAATGTATATCAATAATTAATGAATAGACTACTGTTAGTTTATGAATCGATAGATTAAGTACAAATCATCTATTAAGGCCTATTTTAGCATCTTAGTTTAAAAGTACAATTACATAAATAAATAATTGTGTATATAAATATAAATACATAACTAGTTATGGCTTTTGATCCATAGAAAATAGATACATGTACGATTGTATGCATGGAACCTATATGTGGACAATATAAAATAGCCCCTCAGATGAAAAAATGTGAAGAAAGAAGTTACTGAGGACTGAGGACTACCAGTACGGGACAAGTTGCTAAGACCATTGCCACCTTGAAACAGCACTTGGCTGAGAAGGATGCAGAGCACGCATGATAGATTGACGAGACTCAGTGACAGATGGCCGAGAAAGAAGTGGAAAATCAATGCCGGCTTGAGGAGACTCAGTGACAACTAAACGAGCAAAACCGTATGCTTCAAACATTGATCGAAAAGCTCGGTATCGAGATGCCACCACCTCCGCCACTAGAAATGTAGATGTTTTTTATTTTTACAATATGTTCTAATTTAGATACAATTTGTATATTTTCTTTATTTAATAAAATTATGTTATTAATTTATCTTCTTTCAAATTTTAATTTATTAGTTAATGAAATTAATTATTCATTATTACTTATTATTCATTAATTATTATTAAGTAATAAATTATTTAAATATATTTTTTAAAAAAATTAAGGAGACTTTTGCCAACGCATTAATGCGTCGGTAAAAGTTTTTTAATGCACTACAAACAAACTTTTAACGACACAGTTTGTCGTTGAAAAATGTATTTTTAAATAATTTTCAACGACGAATAAATACGTAGTGATTGTTTGACTTTCACCTACGAGTTTTTGCGTCGGTAAAAGTCAAATAGTTTTTAAATTTGGTGATATTTTTACCGACATAAATCTTTCTCCGACACAAAGAGTACGTAGGTAAAAGTCATTAAAGCGTCGGCGAATGATACTTTCACCGACAAAAATCAATTTGCATCAGAAGGTGACTTTTAGCTACGGTCTTATACCGACAACGTCCGCTGACGAGAAAATACATCGGAAATTGTCAAATGACTTTTGCTGATGCAATTACAGTACTTTCGCCGACGAAAAAATGCGTTGGAAAAAGTCATCTTTCTTGTTTAATGAAATTAATTATCGCATTTCTATTTTTAATTTTAGGGCTTTTAAAGTAGTGTTGACGGGAGTTTTGTCAACAACAAATTAAGAAAGTTACAAGATGTGATTTATGTGTGAAACGAATTGAAAAATAAAGCAAAGTAAAGAGACATGAATTTTATAGTGGTTCATCCCTAAAAATAATGAGCCTACGTCTATTGTTCTTCACTATTTTCTAGAGGATTACAAGAGTTTCTCTAAATCTCAATGTGAGAGCAAAGAGAGAATTACAAAGAGTGAGTGTATAATGAAGTGATTGTAGATAAAAAATAATGAAACTGAGCCTCTTTTATATAGGTAAATGTAACTCAATATTTCTCAATTATGAGAATGGGAAAGTACTGTTGAGTTATGCTTTGTACATGCTTTGTATTATTAATCCTACTCTCATATTTTGAAGTTAACAAATATATGATTAATAACTAATAATCTACTTGAATGTGTAGTAAGTTAAATTAAAAAAATCACAAGTCATTTAAGATGGATTATAAAAAAAAATGTTTGAAGACAAAATTCAAGATTACAAGACTTAGACTAGCAAAGTATATATACTTTGTTCTTGTACTTAAATAATTGTTTACATATTATATGACCTTAATGGTTCAAATTTTTCATAAGATTAGAAATTTTCAAACCAAAATTGTCAAACTTGTTTATCTTAAAATAAAATATGAAATTTATTTTACACAAGCTTTTAAATTGATTTTTAAATTTCTATAGTTCCCATATTACATTAAAAAAAATCAATTTATGAGATCACATTTTGAAAATTATTGAAAAAGACTTGAAATAAAATTCAAATATTGCTCTCGAGTATTTTCAGCAAACTAGTTCCCATTTTCGGTCTACCGATTCCTTGTCCAGTTTTTAAGATTTTTCATATTCGATCATTAGGACGACACTTTCAACAGTTAGTATTTTTGATCGACCGAAAGTGTCTTCTCAGTTTACTGAAAATGACAGATTGTCTATCAAACGGTCTAAAATAGCTAGTATTCGTTTAAGTCTATATATAGAAGCTTTTTGAACATGTGAAAAAACTTTTAAACATGCCTACATTGCTTTAAACATACTTTCAAAATTTTCAAATCATTTTTGTGAATCAAACTTTCAAATCCACTATTTCACAAAAAGTCAATTGAGCCAAAATAGATTATATCTTGTATTTTCATTTATTCTCTTTAGGCCTACCTTATATCAATCTTTCTCATTAAAGAGATTCTAGTTGAGTGTATCAACGAATAAAAGTAAAAATCATATTTATGAGGTGAGGTTGACACCGGATTCATAAATAATACAATTCAGGTGAAATTGGCATCGAAGTCCAAATAATCCGAGTTAGGTGTGATAGAGCCAGATTCAATCCTGTGAGTGTGTCTAAGGTGAAAGTACTCGTTGTGTAAAAGGGACGGTCAAACCAATTCTCTTAATCCGATAATGGAAAGCTCAAAGCAGATTGCCAAGAGTTAAGGACGTAGATAAACCGTCGTGTTTGTTGAACCTCGTAAAAATAATATTTGTATTTCTCTATCCCTATCTCTTTATTTATTTATCTTGAGTTTGTACATGTAATTTATCTATTTTACTTGTTATTGTTTCTACTTGCATAATTTACTTGTTTACTATGAAAAGTTTACAAAAGTTTTTAAAACTCAATTCACTCTCCCTTTTGGGTTAGCTAACATTGGACTAACAGAAGATAGTTTAGATCTTCGAGATATATTTTTGCTCAACTGGCCCTTCTTAAAAAGTTTGTTTAGAGAGTAATGACTGTTAATTCAGATTTATTTTCTTATTTATGAGCACGCTTTTTTAGGAGTAATGTGGATTTCAGATAGGCATTCCAAAGTCAGATTCTAGACTGATAATTGATTGGATTCCCTACTGATTGATTTAGTTTCTTCTTCTATGTTTCATGACCCTCTATTAGAGAGTTTAGTTAGGGATTTTTTTAACAGATTCAGGGTGGTCTCTTTATTCAACTTTTACAGATCATTTTTCGGGAGTTGCAGATATTATAGAGTCGGTAGTTATTTTAGATGACCCAGATACTTTGTACTTGTTATGACCATTACTTGTATTCTTACCGAATATAATTAATTATCCAATTAATTATGTAAAGTACTTTGCGGAAAACTGTAGTATAGATATTGTAACATCAAAAAGTAAAAACTTGATGTATAATATTTTTACTTGGTTCAACTATCTCCCGATAGTCTATATCTAAAGAGTCACGCCTAGAGAAATAAACTTATTAATAAAGAATAATATGAGTGCAAACACCAATCAAATTTAAAAGACTCACTCTCTTAAATGTTGTAACATGTCATTACTCCTTCACTAATCCCTCTAGTGAACTCTCCTCGACTTAATGTGATTCCTTTTGTTTGAACTCTCTTCAGATTTCACAAAACCTGCTTTCTCCCGAAGACTTGTCATACTTCTCTTGAAGTGCCCGTACTTCTCTTGAAGCATTCTCACAAGTAAGAATCCCTCCTAGTCTCATAATACAAAGTATAGGCCGATTTATCAAAGTAATATTCTAATGGCAATCTTAAACATACATGACACATCTAGGATTCTAACCTAGACTCTTCTTATTTATAGTACTTGAGGTCTTCTAATCCTTAGTAATCTGCAAGACATGTTATAATCATCATAAGTACTGATTAGAAGCCAATTAGATTAGTTAAAGATAATATTTTTTGTAATCAAGACTGATTTAAAATTATTACTGATTCTGCACAGTGATGTTACAATATCGATCCTGACTAAACAGACAGATTTATAATCTTTTTAGAAGAAACATTAATTTATTACCATAAATAAAAATTCCATTTTTTACACAAATCAAACAAATAAATAGTGGTCATACACAATAAGAATCAACTAAAAATAAATAAGGAAACGATAACTTAAGAAATAAACGTTTACAGTTTCATACTATAAGGTAGTTTCCATAAAAATATAAGCTGTCGAAATAATCAGATAGAATTAGTCTAATAAATAAAATTTGATTGATCAAGATTGATTATTTTTAGAAATATTAAACAATTAATAATAGTAATCACCAAATAATCAGTCTGCATTAAAACAAGCCTAAATAAGAAAGAAATATGTGAATATAATTTTCTTAGGTAAATATTAAATATTGATATTTCTGATTAAAACACAATAAAACATAGCTAATTGAATAGATATTCAATCATATGACAGTTGTAAAATTCGGACAAACACGTTCAAGAATGCGAAGTTAAATATTACAATGATGTTGAAACATCAACCCAGAATCACTGTTAGTAAACACAAACAGTGATGTTGCAACATTATAAATAACAAGTCTTTTCCTTTTCAGTACTGAATAGGTTCTTTGGATGGTACAATTACTTGCTTAGATGTTTTTATTTCTCTTTCTGATTCTCCGGCTATTTGTCATTGAGGAAAATAGATTTATTCTTCCTTCATTCCTCCTTCGAGGTCAGTTTTACTTTAGCCAGCTCTTTATGATCAACTTCCTACTGCTTCTTCTTTGATGAGGAGAGGCTATCAATTTTCATCTTGCTGATATTTTTATCGTTCTTCAGTAGAAGATTCGTCACATTTGTTCCTTCTTGTTATTTTCCCGTGCAGCTTTGGTCGGGGTTTTCCTTTTTATTTCGTAACCCAGTCTTTCTAAAGGGTATTGTGAGGGATCTTTGGGATAGAGTTCAACCTTATTCATGTAGTCCACAATTTCAAGTTTTTTAGAAAGTTGGTTTGGTATCTATTTTTTGGATTATATGGCTTCTTTAGAATTTGACTGTTTTTTAAAATAAAAAGCCATCTATCCCTTTGATATTTGTTCTCTTATGACGTTTTACTAGAGAGACTGAGTCTTTGGTTTTAGACTCTATGTGTAACTCGATGACTAAGCTTTTGCATTTATGATAGCTTCGGGTCAGAGGTAGGCCTCGAAAGGCGCCTATCATTGTTGAAGTTATATGTAGATCTCCTCCATTGTCTTGGGTTAAGGTCAACACTGACAGTTCTAATTATGGCTTACCGAGTCCTTCTGAATATTCAGGTGTGTTTCAGACTCATAAAAGATTTGTTCGTATATGTTTCTCTATTCCTTCAAGAGTTGGATACGCTTTTGAGGCTGAATTAGTAGCAGTGATTCATGCGATTGAATTTGCATAGAAATATAATTGAAAGTGTCTCTAGTTAAAGAATGATTCAATTTACTTTGTTTCTCTTCTATTGGCACGTTCTTTTAAAGTTTCTTTACGTTGAAGACTAACTTGGTATAAGACCTTAGGGTACATCACTAATATGCATTTTATAGTTATTTATATCTATCACGATAGTAATCGTGTAGCTGATTCGTTGGTTTCTCTTGCTCTCTCCTTTATTCGTCTTATTTGATGATAGTGTGTTCTATCTTTTATTTATTTTTTTATTTACGACGATTGTATTACGAAGTTCAATTATCCGTTTCGTTGATTTTATTTCTTATTTATCTCCGGAGGTCAAGACTACGTCCCTTCTAACTAAGTGCCTTCTCTCTCTCTCTCACTCTTTCCTTCTTTTGGTTGTCGTCGTTTACGAATTTATTACCTGTAACATAGAAACGACATGTCAGACGGCCCCAAAGCATTCATTACCCACTTTACGCCACCTCTAAATTTTGCAATATTACTGCCTCTTAAAAAAAAAAAATGCAAAATTACACGTGTTTGTTAGCAAACCAAAATGCCAAAACGTATATCTATATATAGCATAATCTATGTATATGCACATAAAATATTTCGCGGCTGAATGACGAAACACGAGAGCAAAAGGTACGATTTTCCGGCGATTCTAATAAGGTAGAAGCTATTTGGTTCTTCAATTTCAGTAATATTTTTCTTTACTTGACAGTATAAATAGCTGGGTCTCAGTCCCAGTCTCTATTGTTTCCTCCCCCCGATATTCCTTTGTGGTTTTTCTCGGAAAGACCCAAACACTACGGCGCTCGAAATTTTGTGGGAATTATCTGAAATTTTCATCTTGTAAGGATTACCTAATTATGGTTCTCCTTGTTTGGTTGCTGGGAAAATGAGTAGAAGAAGAGATTTTTTTTTTTTTTTTTGAATTCACGAAGAAGAGATTATTACCTTTAAATTGCAAAATACCCATGTGTGTAGTTATGATATTTCTGGTTTTGAATTTTGATGATAATCTTGGATTGTTGACAAAAATGGGTTTTTATTGGATGTATTTGATTCTTATGAGTTGCTTTAAAGTACCCATAATTTTGTTTTGTGATATTTTTAATACAGGGTTTTTTTCTCTTTGAACTTGTCTCTGATTGTGGAGGTTGCGGTGTGAGTCAAGGAAAGCTTATGGCTTCATCAGATGATGAGGCTGAGGCCTTGCCACTATCTGTTGCAAATTATCATTTTGTTGATGACAAAGATGAACCTGTTTCGTTTTCTGTTTTGCCAATTCAATGGCGGGAGAGTGAGCCGATTGATGGTAAGAAGCTACAGGTTTTCATTCACGGGACTGCTGATAATGGGCTTCAGAAAATATATAAGCGTGTCATAGCTTGGAAATTTGATCTTTCTAATGTGAAGCCTGAGATATCTGTGCTGTCAAAGGAGAATAATTGGATCAAGCTTCAAAAGCCCAGGAAGAGTTTCGAGGACGTGATTAGATCAATCTTGATAACGGTGCACTGTCTTCATTTCGTAATAAGAAATCCTGAAACATCAGGGAAATCTTTGTGGGATCACCTCTCTAAAGTTTTCAGGTATCTTCAACTTCTTCACATATTTAATATTTCCGTGCTTTTGGTTATCTTGGTGCTCATTTACAGTTCTACTCAATTTGCAGTTTATATGAGGTTAGGCCTTCTGAGAATGATCTGGTAGATCACACTGCTTTAATCAGTGAAGCTGTTGAAAGGAATGAGGTCTTATCAAAGTCTGAGGTTTGTATAGCTCCCCCGACCCCCCACCCCTCAGGTCATTGTTTTGTACGTTCACATATTCATCTGTAGGCACATTATTTTTATGTTATACACAAGAAGTTAGAGTTTGTTTTCTAATGAATAGTTAATCAAAATTCATGATACTGAATGGATGCATGGGATGAATCATGAAATAAAAACCTTTTCCAGTAGTAGAAGTCAGTAGACATAATAAGAATAGTATTCTCACTGACGTTTTAGTTGATGCAAAATAATAATGGCCACAGCATCTTGAACTGCTCAGGTTTATCACATGAGTCTTTTTTTTCCCCCCCATTCGAAAGAGAATATTAATGAAAACAACACTAATAAACAGAAATTCCCTTATGTTGTAGGATACTCTTACACCTTTGTTTGTTAGCCAGTTCCCATGGCTATATATTAATTTTCTTTTTCTATGAAATGATATAAAGTACAAATTGAACCTTAGCCTCATAGTTAAGAAACATAGATTTTTTTGTTTTTAACTAAAGTATTTATGATCAATTTCCAGTATGCATATCTCAACTGTAATTGAAATTTGTTTGTTGAGCAGTTTCTACTTGCATTTCTAAATGAGAAGCCCAGAAAGAGAAGACTTCCTAATGAGGTATATTATCTTGCTTATATAGTCTAATTAGTCATTTCTATACTTGCCTCCTCAATTTCTGTTGTTCTCTCTCTCTCTTTTTCCACCTTTATCTTTTTTAATAAGTAAAGTTATTTGTTTTTCAGGAAAGGCAAGTGACAGCAATTTCAAGATTCATAGTTGATGATACTGATGCTGATAGAGTGGATTATGCTGAAGAGGATGAGTCCAATGAAGATGATGAACTGTTTGATACTGTCTGTACTTTTTGTGATAATGGCGGTGATCTTTTGTGGTATGCTCTTGCTGTTGAACTCTCTTATTTAGTGATGCTACTCATCTTTGCTATAGTCATTGTTTACTTATTTATTCGTTTTTGTGTGGCTGCTTCTTTTACTTTTATCATCTTAATAAGCGTTCTTGTGTAATGATTTTTTTCGTTTAAGCAAGTATTAAAATGGTTTAGAATGTCGCATCCATCATTATCATCATCACTATATAGAGCTTTATAGTTTTGTATGTTATTTTTCACTATCATACAAATGGATAGGCATATGATGGATGGCCATAAATGTTAATGTTCTTGGTTGTTGGTCTGAATCTCTATTGTAAACTGTTTAACTTTTCTGTTCTTCTTGTTCCTTTATATATGTATATATATAGGCTCTTGAAAAAAAAAAAGAGTTGTAGAAGGCTAGAGGATGAATAGCCTCCAATCTAAAGCGGATTTTCTAAACTTACAAAGAGAAGAAACTAAAAACCACTGGCTAACCCTCTAATTGAAAGGTCCTCAACCTACAATATATTAAAGCCATCTTCTCGCTACATGCGTGCCAACTTAAATTAAAAAGAAAAAGAAAACATCACCCTTCAATATGAACACTGGCATGAGGAATACTTAGAACTAGTTTGTTGAAATAGTCTATTTTGGTAACTTCCTGAAGGAAATCTTAGTTTATGTATAAACAGGAGAAAGGAGATTGGATTGTGATTTTAAAAAAATTATGCTGAGTTGACATGATTGGGCTTGTCTGCTTCTTCATGGTCGTATTTTATTTATGTTTCAAGAAAGTTTTGTGGTGTACCACTGCTAAGTTGTTATCAGACCATGAGCAATAATTTCAATGTACAATTTGAAATCTCCTAAATTCCTTCCTCATTCATGATAACTGTGCAGTTTTCTCATCATTCTTCGTAAACCTTGGGTATCAAATTTAAGTTGTTAATGCTATGTGTGGTTTAATGCAGTTGTGAGGGGAGCTGCCTAAGGTCATTCCATGCTACCGTGGAGGCTGGTGAGGACTCTCTTTGCAATTCTCTCGGCTACACAGAGGATGAAGTAAATGTATGTCACTGATCTGTATTACTTGTGCAGTTTGATTTCATTTTTCTTGTTTTTCTTATATCTGAGAATGATCTTCCTTTAATTTCCTTTATCCCGTAAAACTTGGCAGGCGATCCAGCAATTTTTGTGTAAGAATTGTGAATATAAACAGCACCAGTGCTTTGTCTGTGGGAAATTAGGCGGCTCTGATAAATATTCAGGTGCTGAGGTATGAGTTTCTTTAAGGAACTTAAACTGTTATCTAAATGTTTGTATGTCCAATATTAGCTTATATGATTATGGTTGGAATTAATGTGAAAGGAAATGGTTCAAAATAACAGACTGTGGCTTCTTTACATTTTATTCCAATGAAGAAGCATTGGAAGTGAAATTTACTCTCTCTGCTCTTTCTCTCTGTTCAAAACAAGGGACTGTAGCTTCTTTACACTTTACTCTATTGAAGACATGTTAGAAGTGACTCTCTCTCTTAGTTCAAAACAGGGACTGTAGCTTCTTTACATTTTATTCTAGTGAAGAACATTGAAAGTGAAATTTATTTTTTGTATCTCTCTCTCTCTCTTTGTATCATGTGTGGAGAGGGGGATGTTCATTGTCAGGGCAAGTCTCTCTCTCTCTCTCTACCCCCGTTTCAAGTGTGAAAAGGGGGCTGTTCGTTGTCAGTGCAAATTTCTCTCTCTCTCTCTCTCTGTTTGTTTCAGGTGTGGAGAGGGGGATGTTCATTGTCAATGCAGATGTCTCTCTCTCTCTCTCTCTCTGTGTTTTGGGTGTGGAGAGGGGGATGTTCACTATCAGTGCCATTTTCTTTTTAAAAATTCTTGCTACAAACATGTATGCTTATTTTGAAACGAGCCTGGTGGTATGAATTTCTTCAGGTCTTCCGTTGTGTTTCTGCGACATGTGGCCGATTTTACCATCCACATTGTGTTGCAAAACTGCTCAATCTGGATAATGGAGTTTCTGCTGAAGACCTAGAGAAAAAGATTGCTGAGGGAGAATCTTTCACTTGTCCAATCCATAAGTGCTGTGTTTGCAAACAAGGAGAGAACAAAAAGGATCCCGACTTGCAGTTTGCTGTATGTAGGCGTTGCCCTAAATCTTACCATCGCAAATGCTTGCCACGGTATTCTGCATGTGTGGTTATATTTTATTTGTTTTCCTTTCTAATACAAAGTTGAACTATCGCGATCCTTTATCAACATTCTAGATGGTTGATTCTTAAGTTGGTTTTTTCAGCAAAATCTCCTTCGAAAACATTGAGAAGGAAGACATAATAGCTAGGGCTTGGCCAAATCTTCTGCCCAATCGTATTCTAATATATTGCTTGTAAGTGTTCGCTTTTGTATGGGATTTTTTTTCATGATATTCTTGGAATTTACTTGCTATATATGGTTTGTTCCTATTCTTCTGTCCAGCAAGCATGAAATAGATGAGGAAATTGGAACTCCAGTGAGGAACCATGTAAAATTTCCTGGTGCTGAAGAAAAGAAGAGCACTTCAGAAAAGATGAAGACTAGTATTGGAGAAAAGAGGCAAAAGCAGACTTTGGGGTTGCTAGGAGGCGGGAAAAAAATTGTTTCTAAGACTACAGTTCTTCCCTCAGAAGAATCCCGTCAAGGAAGAACAACTTATGCTGCATCCAAACTGATTAAGAAATCATCTTTTGCTCTAAAAGTAGATGGTAAGGAAGCTTCTGGAAAGTTTTCTTCTGGATCAAATACCCCTAAAAGAAAAAAGGTAAATGACGCATCCAGAAAGGAACTGAATTCATCCATGGCTGAGGACTCACTGGGTAATAGGCATTTTGAATTAATGAATGAGAGGTCTGGAACAGTGAAATCAGGGAAGCAAAGTACATCTGATGGCAAGCTTAATAAGGCAACAACAGTTAATCCTGCTACAGAAAAATTGAGCAGTGAACTGCCTCCGTTAGATACTGATAGAGAGAGGAGGTTTCTGTTTCCCCCCCTTGCTATTTGCCTCTCTTGTTCTAACATGTGGATTGTGTTTCATTTTACACTATATAGTTCAATTTAACAGGTAACTTTATTGGTTGCAGATAATCATGATTTGAGATGTAAATATACTTATGTATCAATCTCTTGATCTGACTTGCGATGTAGGTTATTAGATTTGATGAAGGATGCAGAATCTTCAATAACCATTGAAGATATTAGAAAAAAGTACAAAGTTCCCTCTACGCATGTTACCACACAAAAATTTGCCATGGAAAGAGCAGCTATTACACTTGGAAAGGTGGAGGTTGCAGTTGAGGTACTTATCTTGTCATATTTCATGTTCAATTGGTTGTTAATGGTTCCGTTCAATTTATTTTTCTTATTCAAAGCTTTCTACATTTTATATTGTGCAGGCAGTTCGAGCAGCTTTACGTAAACTTGAGGAAGGGTCCAGTATTGAAGATGCAAAAGCGGTTTGTCAGCCTGAGGTTGTTCAGCAGTTATTTAGGTGGAAGGTCAGTTATCCTGCAAGTCTTTTGTTTATTCAATTATCTCAAGCTTGTTATAGAGTATACATATTTGTCTTTATATTCTTTGCATTATGTTTTGGTCTTTAAACGTTAGTGCTTTGGATGGTTGTAGTCTAATATGCCTGAACTTTTCTGCTTCCTGTCTCTTTCTTAAACAAGTTGTCCAGGATTTTTAATTTATCTGTATAGTAAACTCTTACGTTGTTACATGCAGTGCATAAATTTATCTAGTTTCCTAGAGATGAGTGTATTCTTACGCACTAGTTCATAATGGAAAGTCTGCGAGTTCATTACAGCCTTTTTGTGGAAACTTATGCATTGGTAATCATGTTTTCCATGTAATTAGACGTCTACTTAATGAAATTATAAATGTGTGTGTGTGTGTGGTTTTTTTTTTTTTTATTGACTTATTAAATTTTTGTGATATAGGATAGGCTCGGGGTAAGTCTTGCACCATTTCTACACGGTATGCGCTACACATCGTTTGGTCGACATTTTACAAAGGTGGAGAAACTTGAAGAGGTAATGTAGTTCCATTTTACTCCATGTATGCCAAAATTGCTTTCCCAGTTTAATTTTTATTCCTCATGGCTATTTTGAAATCTTATCAATATGGCTTGCTGTTTACACGGCCCTGCTCTTTTATCTATGTCACAGTTTTACTCAACTATTTAGCAGAGAAAATTTATAGAGGCTTTATGAAACTTTAACTATACTGTTTTAGAGTAATGGTTAAACAATTAACAAATAGAAGAACGAGCATAATATTAATGGTCCTTTATAACTTTGTGCTTTTCATTCAAGTTCTACCATCTCAACTCATAGTAGGATTCTTCATGCTGCTGCGACTTTAGGATAACTTACTTATACGAAGATATGCGGCAGAAAAGGAAAAAAAAATTATTAAGCCTTGTTCTGTATGCTCATTTTGGTTATACCAGAACCAGATTATATCATCAGTTATGGGGGACCAAGTGCTTAATCCAAATTCCTGGGTGGCTGCAAAATTCTTTTGTACAAGTGCCCTGTACCTTGTTTCTGTCCCAAAAAAGGAATAACGGAGAGGCTCTCGGAAAGAGAGTTGCTAGTTTTTCTTGGAAAAGTGGTAGTAAATTTGGGAAAGAGATCAGCTGTCCCAAAATGCTTTCCTATCCACTTAAATAATGACAAATCAGCAATAATTACTTCTATGAAGAAGTTAAAAGAGTTTCTTTTCTTTTTGCTAATTTGTAAGTTGATGTGATAGCAAATGAGACAACCTTTCTTGGACAACAGATCTCAGTCCGTAGATTTGTAATGCTATTATACCTCCCCCATGTATGTAAACGTGTATATTCATCTTTTCCGGATTTTTGAGGGTTTCACAATGCCTTCCTTGCCTGATTGCACTTTTGACAATGTTACAATGTTATTTCATTGATTTGTAGTAATTTAATTTGGCCTTCCGTTGTTATTTTGGATAAAGTATGAAGGAAATTTTCTTGTTGCAGTAATGGTTTTGAAAAAGAGAGAAAATTCTTTCCTTGACATGTGAGAGAAGAAATATGGTGGCCCAGTGAAGAAAAAAGCGAAAAGCGAAAAGCAAAACAAAGATTATTTTAATGACACCGGGAAAGTGTGTAATGCGGCTATTTGTATACCTTGTTGTAAATTAAACATACCAATTGAGTTTACGATATTCGTGTATCAGAATATTTTCTCCCATCAACGGTGTCAGATTTCAAAATTCTCTAGTTGTGCTTAATTTCTTATTACTTCAATGAAGCCTCGTCAATGATAAAACTTGACTTTTGCAGATTGTCAATAAACTCCACTGGTATGTACAAGGTGGTGATATGGTAAGATTTTTTTCATTATTTGTCTTCGGTCTTTGTCGAGTATGTGATGCTATAAATCTCTGTTCCAAGGCAGCATCTTTTTGGACAATTCCCAAACTTAAGCAGATAATTAGATGGGAAATTTGTATTTATTTTACTTTTATCTTTTATTTCTTTTTTTGTGAAAAGTATAATTTATTTTCTTGGATTTGCTGTATCTCTGCATTACAACCAGACTGTTGTATTACTTGAACGCATGTTTTAAGCGGAAAATATGTTGTTATTTGTATTAAAACATCAATCTTTTTTGTTATTGTATGTATAACTGTTCAATGTGTTTATCTAGATGTATCTTAGCAGAAACTATCATAATATTTGCATTGAAAGTTTCTAGTTTTATTTTTTTCTCATGATTGTGAAGAAATATCATTTGCTGACATCAAGTAAGAATTCTTCAAGCTTTATTGAAACTTCATAAATCTTACTTTATCTTATAAATTGATTCTAATTTGATGACTTGGTCTGTCATTTGCTCTTTCCAGTATTTTAAGTGTTAAATATGTGTCTTTCATTTGCTCTTGTCAGTATTCTTAAGTTTCAAATTTGTATTATCAGGGTTAACAATTTGATGACCAATTGTTTACATGAACAGATAGTGGATTTCTGTTGTGGTGCTAATGATTTCAGTGTCCTAATGAAGAAAAAGCTTGATGAGACAGGAAAAAAATGCTCATACAAAAACTATGATTTTATACAACCAAAGGTAATATTTTTCCATATTAAGTATTCTTATAGTGCTCAATAATGTGTATGCATTAGAATACCCAAGAAGGTTGAGCTAGTAATGTTGAGAACTTGACCATTTTATAGGTCAGGCCAAGGCACGACCCAGACCTTCATTTTTTTTTTTTAAATGTGATTTTGCTTTTTGATGCTGCCATTGCTTTCTCTATCTTCTTATTTGTAGTTTAAGATTTACAAATTATAGGTAATATCACAAATCTTAGGTTGTCAGCTTATCTAATTTGTTGTATATATAAATGTGTGTGTGTGTGTGTGTTTTTTTTTTTTGACATTTTAGTAAGGTTTACGCGCTATCCTTGATTTTTGATATGATTCTGGTGTCATGTTAGACATGGTAATAGACATGGAATGTGATGCATGCTTGGGCAGTTGGAGTTTATGTATTTTTCAACTGAGTGTAGCGGGTGGGTGCAATTTTTTACATTCCACATTGCGGTTAATGATATGGCGCTGTCATTATAGACCTGCCAAAATTGTGAGAATTTATACTCCACAGATAAAGTGTATGTTCTCTGAATTGGTTGTGTTTAGGTTTGAGTAATTTGGCTGTTTGGTCAGAACTTTTCTAGAGGTGAATTGTTGTTTGGTGGTCAGTAAAAAGCAAAAAAGATGAATTGTTTGTTGTCTTTTTGTTTTGCCAGAATGATTTTAATTTTGAGAAGAGGGATTGGATGACTGTCCAGCCAAAGGAGTTGCCAACTGGATCAAAATTGGTAAGAATTAGAGGCTTTTATTACATCCTGCGGTCAAGATATTCTGATTCCTAAGGTCTGCAGGTAGAAATTTTACTCTGTTTTTTTTGGGCAGATCATGGGATTAAATCCTCCTTTTGGAGTTAAAGCAAGTCTGGCAAACCAGTTCATTAATAAGGCTCTCAAGTTTAAACCAAAACTTCTAATACTTATTGTTCCGCCGGAAACCCAGAGGTAATTTCTTCTTGTTGTTTATCTATTTAGTTCCTGCATTCAAGCAATGATTTTCGTTGATCAACTGGAGGGAAGAAAAATCACTCCTACTTTCTCACATTTGTACTAGGTTGGATGAAAAGGAATCACCTTATGACTTGGTTTGGGAGGATGATCGTTTTTTATCAGGAAAGGTGAAGAGAGACGTTTCTGCCTTTTATCACTGTCATTTTGTTTTTTTGCAGATGACTTAATAATCTTAATCTAGAATTTGAAGTACAATAAATGTGATGGCTGTTCCTCTTATCTCCTTTCAGTCATTTTATCTGCCTGGATCGGTCAATGTAAGGGACGAACAAATGGAACAGTGGAATGCAACGCCACCTCTACTCTATCTGTGGAGCCGTCCTGATTGGTCTGCCAAACAGAGGGAAATAGCTGAAAGACATGGTCATAATTCCAAGCAACAAGAAGCCGTGGAAGGTCATTCTGAATCGTTGATCCCTGATCAGGCAATTGGTGACCATGATGATTATGGCGATATACCTGAGCGTGCAACTGGTAACAATGGCGATTATGGCGATATCCCTTATCATGCAATGGGTGACCCTGGCGACTATGGTGATATCCCTGATCATGCGATGGATGACCCTGGCAGTTATGTTGATATCCTTGATCGTGCAATGGATGACCATGGAAATCCCATGGTGACTGACGATCCTCTGGAAACTGAGAATTTGAAAGATTATTTAGCTGGGGTTGTTGAAACAGGACGTAAGGAAAGCTTCCCTTTAATCAGCAGCGACAGAGGGAATCATGTTCATGGGAAGAAACCATCCAATGGGAAATCAAAGAAGTGGTCACGCTGCACAAAAAGGAACAAAAGAAGAGCAAGTGGCGGGTTGTTAACCGGGAGCAAACGAGATGATGGTAGTAGGCCTCTTGTTAGAGAGATGCACAATGGAATGCCTCCCTATACTGATATAGGTGTAAATAACTATCAAAATTTGGAGTCTAGCACGCCTGGTTCACATTCCCAGTTTGGAACTGCATATGGTGATGACATACTTAGAAGGTACAGCGTTGATGGTGATGAGCATCATTCTAGGTTTCCCAGCAGATCAGTTACTGATTATGGGGTTAGGAACTTGGAGGAACATCAGCTTATAGGGCACACGAGAGACAGCACAGATGGCTTTGGCGGTAGAACATTAGAGACGGAAGATATGCTTAGGAGGGAATCTGGTATTCGATCCCAGGTGCGCCTTTATGGCCAGCAGGGTCCAGAGGTCCAAGGAAGTTACTATCAAGGAGGTCAAGATCGTAGATATGGTCAGATTGGATCGCATACACCACTCTCGTCAACTTATGGGCATCCAGGTCCAATTTTTGAGCCTTATCGATTGAATTCATCCGGAACGCAATGGTATGTACCTCAACCGGACGCATTGCACCACACAAGAATGAGTGCTTTAGGGGCTGAGCCACCACCACCCATGTTTGGTGGAAATAATATGTTTGATCCTAGAGCGCCCGCGCCCCATCATGGACACCCAGGTGGCCCTATGAGCTTTGCTTCTGGTCCTCACCAACCCTATTCACACCGCAATTCCGCAGGTTGGCTGAACGATTAATTCCTCTGTTTTTAGTAGCTTTGGCTCTTTTGGGTGTTTTGTAAGAATTGTATGGTGCACTGGGTGAGGACCAGAAGCAAAGCTATAATTGTTGGATTATTATGTTTTAGTGTCCCGCTGTTAAACACGGGAATAGTCGCTTGCTTTATAGAATTTAGGCTTATTACTACATTTGCCACTGTTAAACTCGGTAAAAGTCTAATTTTGTAGTTTCTAATACAGCCCCTCGACTAAAATGGCAATTATTTTAGTAGAGCTCCACTTTTGGATTACGCTCGCTGTTTAATTTATTCTTAGCAGTGAAATTCATTCTCATCTCACTAGTTGATACGCCGTGTTTTTTAATATTATTAAAACCAATGATAAATGAGAATAGAGATAATGCTCCTCATCCTTGAATGATTTGTTTTGGATGGTTAAGCATGTATTACAAATTAGCATTGCAAATTATTATTTAAAACTGGAGCCCCTATTTACTCAAAAATAGCTACACAGTAAACATTAGTTTCGGTTTATTACCTTTCCAAGAAAAAAAAAAAAAAAACAAATGTTTTTCCTTGTTAAACCAGAAAAGGGCACACAACAATATTTATAACCTGCTTAACTTGAGAAGAGGTCCAACCAAGGACATTATTATTAGTACAGTAAATTGTAAAAAAAAAGTTCCTTTTATGTATAGTTTTTTTAAACTTTCGATCCTATGTTATAGAATCTACAAAATAATATCTTTCATATTTAAAATTTTAAAAAAATTTGTATTCTCTTTGCATGAATTGACTAATTTGTGCCTCTTTAAAAATCAAAAGATAAAACTGGTTATGTTGCCAAACAAATAAAGAGCCCAAAACCCATCAACCTTAAATTGATTAAAATAAGATTAAATCAAATAAAGTAATAAAGAAACAACAAAAGCTATTTAAATCAAATCAAATTAATTTAAACCAAAAAAAAAAGCCTCGTTTCTTTCTCTGTCTCCTCCGGCACATGCTCTGGCAATCCCACTTCCCACTCCTTTATACACACTGTGAAGCCATACAGCCACGTCGTCTTCCCGATGCTCATGGTCGCTGTAGAGTCGTAATTTTTTTTTTTTTTTTTTTAACACAACAACTACATAGAGTCCAATTTCCAGCTACACAAAAACACCTTTTGGCCTTTTCTCTCTCCGTTGACCTTTTTCATTTTCCCTTTTATTTATTTATTTTTTTTAAAATACTGCGTTGAGAGATAATGGGGATTGATGGGGATGTGGGTCTGAAAGAGATCCCATGGGTTTGAGTTTAAACTGTTAAAATGGGCATGCTAAACAGACTCGTTATAGTGGCCTGCAGGCCAGATCTGGTTTGGTCTGCTTTTTTTTTTTTTTAAAGAAATTTAAGATGAAGATGAATATTTTAAATTTGACTAAGAAATTTATTTTTAAAATTTTATAATTAAATATTTAAGTATATATATTTTTATATTTAATAAATATATTTATTTATCAATTTTAGTTACTCTATTAATATATCAGGTATATAAATTTTTTGTAGACAAAATTTTACATTAAGTATATAAATATATATATTAGATATTTTGTTATAATATTAGATAAATGAATATTTACCTAAAATAAACACAAAATTTAGTATTTCTATAAATTTCCTCTTTTTTCCCTCTTTATGTTTTAAAAAAAATTAATCGTAAGTCGGATACTTTGACTCGTTTTTAGGTGGGCCTAGATCCGACCTACAAAGGATTTGGGCGCCTTTTCAGGCGTAGGGCTAGCTCTGTCTTTCCCAAACCAAAAAATCTATTATGGGTGGGTTGGGTTTGGATTGAGTCGGTCTGCCCATTTTAATATCTTTAATTTGGGTAATTGATTTTTCTGGTTGGGTTTTTTTTTTGGAAATTTAATTTCAATGTAAATTAATTGGTTTACTTTTGGTACTTCGCTTTTGATTGATAGATTTTTTTTAAAAAAAATTGTTTTAGTCATTTGGCTGTGATAAATTAGCCACTAGGATTGAGTGTTTTGTGAGTTTAATGAGATTTTGTGTTTGGTAAGGGGGATATGGTATCCTAGTATTGGTTTATGTGTTAAATAAAGGGTAATTTTATCTTCTAATTTCATAAATTGGCTAATTTTTGAATAGGAGGTGAATTTTTTTTGTAATTTAAATATTAAAGTATTATTTTGCCAACGCCAAAATATAGGGTAGAAAATGGGAAAAAACGGTTTTTTTTTTTGGCATTTTACTCTTATTAGTAAAAAAAAAAAAAAGCACTGTTTGTATGTATTCAACGCCTATTTACATGCACGTCAATAGAAGACAAAGTACAATTCTGAAACAACGTTGAAAAACTACTTCCCTGATGGCTCTTTCCTCTCAAAGGTCATAAGTCCAAGTCTTGATCACTATTTCTGCACCACTTATTAAAGCCAAGCCGCCAAGGGTCAACAGAGAGAGAGAGAGAGAGGGAGAGAGAGAGAGAGAACAGGAGGAATGGAAGGTGAAATCAAAAGCTTCATCAAGGTATGGATCATAGCCATAACAAGTCTCTGTTATTGTTATTACATATCATCAAAAGTACCAAAAGGTATAACCAGACTCATTTCTCTCCTCCCAATCTTCTACCTCTTCATAACTCTCCCTTTAGATCTACATTCCTTTCATCTTGGTGGGCCCACTACCTTCTTCCTCGTTTGGCTTGGCACCTTCAAACTCCTCCTTTTCTCCTTCGACCAAGGCCCTTTATCCCCACTCTCTCAAACCCTTTTCCAGTTCATCTCCATAGCTTGTCTTCCCATCAAAATCAAACAAAACCCACCTCGAAAATCACCTCAAATACCAACAAATCCCATTATCGCGCAAAACAACACAACCCCATCTGACCAAAAGTCTCAAATATCAGTTCAAATCGGGTCAAAAGTGCCCAAGTCAATCTTAGTGCCAATAAAACTTTTACTATTAGCTCTCATAATCAGAACATATGAGTACAGACCATATATACATCCACACATATCCTTAATCCTATACTGTTTTCATATGTATATTGGTATTGAAACCGTTCTAGCCCTCGTTGCTCTCCCGGCTCGAACCATCTTAGGATTCCAGCTCGAACCCCAGTTCAACGAGCCATACCTCACAACCTCTCTCCAAGACTTTTGGGCCCGGAGGTGGAACCTCATGGTCTCTAGCGTCCTCCGTGACACAGCTTACAACCCAGTAAGGCGGGCCTTGGTTTCGATAATGGGGCCTAAATGGGCCCAATTTATGGGTCTCATGGCATCATTTGTAGTGTCGGGCCTTATGCATGAGTCCATTTACTACTACCTCAGTCGGGCCCGGCCCACTTGGGAGGTGACCCTTTTCTTTGTTCTCCAAGGAGTGTCCACTGGGATTGAGATAGCGGTCAAGAGAGCCGTAGGCGACACGTGGCGGCTGCACAGGGTGGTGTCTGGAGTGTTGACTTTGGGGTTCTTGGTATTAACTGGGAACTGGCTCTTCTTTCCTCAGTTGCTTCGAAATGGTGTGCATGAGAAGGCTATAAAGGAGTATTCACTCATTGTTGATTTTGTCCAGCTTGTTTTATGATTCAAAACTTCAAATCTAGTCAATGCATCAATCGTATTTTCTTTATTTATTTATTTTATTTTTTTCATAATAAGTTTCTTGAAATACAAAGAATGGTATTGTTTTGCAGTGTTTAGCATATCATTGAGGATACGTTAGTATATTCTTTGTCGTTTTGAAGTGGTAGTGAGTAGCCTATGCTAATTTCACCTTGTTTATTTTATAATTTTGTTTTAGAATTTGTTTATTTTTCTCTTTCAAGACAATAATAAAATAACAACAATAAAGTATATTTGTAAAGAATGTTTTGACTTAAAAAAGTGCTATAATAATAATAGGCGGACAAGTAACAAGATGCAATCTTACTTATTTTGTTCAATAGGTCTTCTTTTCCTTGTAATGTAAGCTTTATCCTAGAATACGACAATTCAATTTTGTACTTTTTGCCGAGTATATTCTTGTACGGGATAATAACATTTAAAAATAATTAAAATTTAAAACTACTTAAAATTATTATTAATATAATAGATTTAAAAATTAAATTAAAAAAATGTGAAAACTTGTAGAATTTTTTAATATTTATTTAAATAAGCTTTAAATTTGATTGCTTTTTAATATATGTTAGTATGTTGTAGTTCAAACCCAGTATTTTGATAAATCCAACGATCAAAATTAATATTTGATTCTAATAAGTATAAATTTTTTACAAATTAAAATTTGAATGTCAAAATGCAAAGTGTACAAATGTGATTATCCCTTCTTAGTTATTTTAATTAACTTCTATTATTGTAATTGCATAGATAATTAACACCATTGTGGGGTATAGATTAATATTGTGGGGTACCTATAGTGCCATAATGTAAAGTGTGAGAGCCACTTATATTCGGTACTTTAACATATTACCATATTTAAGTTTTAGTTTAAATTCCCAAATCAAAAGAAAAGACTTAATTTATATCAATTGAAAAAAGGACGGTAATACCAAAATTCTCCTCACCACTTCTCCTCACAAACACAAAAAGTATACCCATTGTTTTAAAAAGAAGAAGAAAAAAAGTATTATCTTATGTTAGTTTCTAGTTAAACAAACGATTAGGGTTACATTAAAATAATATTTAGATTTATCATTTTGTTTAAGCACAAAATTTTTTTTAGGGGCTGACCTGAGCATGACAAAAGGACCTTTGGCAACCAATATGATATGGGTATAGCTATATACTCCCTTACCTTGTCAATGAGAATAAATGCTTATGAATGCTACACATGTTGCCTACTTTTTGTCTACATGCATGTGGCTTCCTTGTTTTCTCGAATATATGATAAAGCATGTTAGCTATATGGTTGTTATTAAGGCTCTCAAGAGTGCCAGGCTAACCCATTAACATGGTACGGCACCATATGGTACCACATGTCAAAATGTAGGCTGTGTCTGGCACGATCTAATAATGTGAGTTGTTTTGGGTTCACAATGAGCTAAAGCACATTTATATGTATTACATGACATGACATACTAACACATAGGTATGACATGTTGTACATTATATATATGTGTATTATTATAGATAAATTTTCTAATAGACAAGTATTAATCTAATTAGGAGATATTTATTCCATAATCAATTATGATATTAGATTGATTATGGAATACTCAAATTTTAAGTTTTTTTTTTTTTTTTTTTATAGTTCACCATAAAAAAGTATATAATCCTTTTAAAAAAGATATATGTAAAAAATACTTATAGATAAGTAAAGGAAAAACCTATTAAATTGATCCTCTATGTATATATATTTACATCTATTTATGTGGGGGTTTAATATAACCCTCTTGACAAGAGCGGTCTTGTCCATGATTTGACTAATAAATATTACATTTGTCTAATAGCATATTGGTTAAACGTTGTTTGTATTGGCCAAATCATAGTCGGGACCGATCCCGTTAAGCGGACTACATCCAAAGCCATTTGTGTGGGCACAGATGATGTCCTACTCAGACAAAAAACAAGGACTTATGTTGAATAATAAGCTGAATAATAAGAACTTATGGCGTTTTAATAAAGGATATTATTGTTTTTTCGGTACTAAGATTAGTCAAAAAGTCAGTTCATACTAATTTTCAGAAATTCTTGATCTCAAGATATTATTTTGTGGAGTCTAAACTTCATGGTTTAAATTGCAGAATACTCAAATTTTAAGATTTTTTCTTTTTTTTTTTTTGGAATTCACCCTAAAAAGTATATAATCCTTTAAATAAAAGATATATATATAAAATACTTATAGATAGATAAAGGAAAAATACCTATTAGATTGATCCCCTATGTATATATATATTTACATCTGTTTATGTGGCAGTTTAATATAACCCTCTTAACAGGATCGGTCTTATCCATGATTTGACAAATACATGTTACATTTGTCTAATAGCATATTAGTTAAACGTTGTTTGTATTGGCCAAATCATGGACCAGACCGATCCCAACAAGCAGACTACATCCAAAGCCATTTGCGTGGACACAGATGATGCCCTACTCGGACAAAAAATGGGACTAGTCTCGTTCATAATCTTAGCGGTTAAAACTTATAAACTCAGAATCTAACGGTCAAAATAATTTGAGCAGAACAAGTGCATGTTTAGACATGTCTCATTTTATTAATTTTAATAGCTACGTAATTGGTAATTGATAAATTTTAAAATTAGAAGTCAATTAAAGGTCACAGGAATAGTTAATTGCCTTGATCAAATTGCGTTACTATTCTCTTCACACAAATATTTGCAATATCTTGAAAATTGACAAATTTAAAGATTGGAAGTTAGTTAGTACTAAATTGACATATTTGCACGAATCTAATAATCTTACACTTTTTTTTTTTTGTTTGGAGTGAGATAGTCTTATACTTAGTTCACTTGCTCATATTTTTCTACATGTCTCATTACATGAAAATGATGAACTACTACTAAATTAGAAATTGACAAATTTCTAAATCTAGTCCATTATAGTTAATTTATTTGATCATATTATCCTTTAATTCTATCTCATAAAAAATCATTATAACGTAAGATTGATAGAATTTTCAAAATTAAAAGTCAATTATTTTTGGTGTTTGTATTGTTGATTAATTGATATACTAAATAGTAAGAGAAGAGTGAAATATTCATATTTAAAAATATCCAAGTATACTTTGGTTTTAGGAAACTAGTATCACCACTTACCATTGAGATCATAATTTTATTTTAGAATACATACATGAATCGATGAAGGTTTTTACTTTATTATCAATTTCTTTAGGGGTAAACTTGAAATTGAATGGATGATAGTAGATTTTACTACATTATGATATAAATTATCTATTTTTGTGCTACGCTTAATACTCTATATTTATCAGTTTTTCAGCTAATGTTTAATTACCCTTGTCTCCTTTTACTACTTCATAAATAGAAGTTAGCAGTTTTTATTCTTTGTTTGATGATTGTTGTACCGTTTTGCAATTTCAGGTTCTTACGTTAGCAAATTATGTGCTACATTTATTAACCTTTTTTTGTTGTTGGCAAAATGACTTATATGCCTCCACTTACTCATGTCTAGTTTCACTTTTGCCTCCAAATATTCTTTTATCTGCCCTCCAAAAATTTGGCACCTCATGAGCCGATCACTGATTTATTATGGCAAGTTAGGACATCAGCGTTTTGGCTGGCTAATGGAATCCATTCAACTATCTTTATTGTATCTATTATAAGGCCCTCTGATTTTATATGGGCGTGACTAGTCCCTTCTTTTGTGTAAATGAGACATCATCCATAGCCTTTTATGCTTACTGTAACATCAAAGTATCAAAAGCATCTTTCTTTATTTGGTTAAAAAGATCAAGATAAATTTACCAATTCAACAAATATTTGAAGAAAGCTAAAAATTTCATTTGGTCGCTATAGGGGTGTGTATGAGTATGTAAATGACATATATTTACGTGAATATAGCGTGTGTATGAGTATGTAAATGACATATATTTACATGAATAGCTTTTTGAACCTCTTTCTTCCTTTTTTTTTTTCCCCCATTAGTTTGAAGCTTTATGTCCTTAATGCCCCGACAGTTTAGCTCCTTGAACATATATGTGAATTATTCACGTGCTTCTTATTGTCTAGTTATTTTTTATGAAAAGTAACGTTAATAGATATTCTGAGATATTTTTATGAGTTCCTAGTTATTGATATAAATTAATGCATGATTAAAAATTAGGCAAATCCATTTTCAGTTTCCAAGTGTCTTTATTTGGCTTTCAATACGTGCCTCAGGAGTCAATAGGTGGTCTTTATGGTGAAAGAACAATACAGGATAATAATATAGATATTTTTACTGCTTAATTTATCTCAAATTTTACGGCCACATTCGTGTAACTTGAAATATAGCAACACAGAATATCCTTGATTTTGATTTATATTGTGAATTATGTTGTTATAATTTAATTTCATTTGTGGCGAAAGAACAATAGATGATGCTAATTTAATTTGATTTGCTTTGCTTTTCCCAACTCATTTCCTACAAGCAACTTACTCTCTCTCTATATAGAGATACATAATGAAATTGAAATTGAATCTCATTTAAAAATGAAAGTGAATTAAACTGAATCTTATGTAAAAAGTTGAAGCAAATCATAATACATGTAAATAGTAATAGGCACTCAAAAGATAGTATATACGGAGAAAATATTAGGTATTTTTGTCTTGTATTGGTCCATTTACTTAGTGTTTAAATAGACCTAATTAATTGACAATTATCTTCAGTTTTTTAACTGAAATTGATATATGAGTCACTGCCCAATATCCAACTTAAAAAAAAACGTTTTGATGGAAAACATCTATTTATATAGAGGAGCAATTTGGTATTCGGTCTCTAAGTCTAAGAGTTTTGAATTTTCTCTAAATTATATACACTATCACAGAGAGATTCTATAAGCTTAGAAGACGAACAGAATCGCCAGAAACAGAGCAATGGCCAGAGGTAATAGTAGTGCTTAAGCTTATTTTCATATTTTGATCTTATATGTTTATTTTATAGTATAGATAGATCATATTTAGTCTAACAGTTGGTATCAGAGCAAGATTTGCCTCTACCTTGTTGAGTTTCATAATCTGCAAAATTTTTGACCATATACCCATTTTGTTTTTTTGTTTTTTTTTTTTTTCAAATTTGTAGTTTGATATTTAGAATTTTTTAGTGAAAACTAATGTTAAAAATCATTTAGAAATCGATTTTCTAACTTTTCTGTGAAATTAAACATAGTTTTTGGTATCCTTTTGTATATTAACTGATTGAGTCAAAAATTTTTGTCAAATACCTGAAACTTTTTTCAAAAAAATCAAAGTTTCATATTTAGAATTTTTTGATGAAAACTAAGGTTAGAAATTATTAGGTAACTGATTTTCTAACAATTCTATGATTTTAAATGTTAAAATTAGTGTACGCAGAGTTAAGAACCAATCGGGTTCAACTTGATTTCGAAACGGGTTAAAAATGCGTCAAAAGACTCGACTGGAGGTTGAAGACGAGTCATTTATGAGTGATGGTCTTTGTATCTATTGTTACGCAAAATGACACATCGTTTTCTTACGTTCCAAAACGAAATTTTTTTGTTCTGTGAATTTACAGTCGTTGTTTAGGTCAAACGACATGTCGTTTTTCTCTATTAATAAAAACGACATGTCGTTTTATTTGTTGGTTGGCTATTGTAGTTTATAAAAACGACACGTTGTATTTATGTTAGTTTTCATACGACTTGTCATTTTTGTACATAAAAAAACGTAGTCTTAAGTTGTAGGACGACATATCATTTTTGGGTCACCAGTTTTTTTTAAAAAAATTATTTTTCTATTTTTTCCAGAAATTTAAATACGGAATTTTGTGGAAAATTTTCATAATTTTAATACTTTGTGATCATTTCATTAATTTTGGCGCTTAATGATAATATTCTTATATTTGGAATTTGATGATTATTATTATGTGATATATAATTTCTTGATCTTGGTATTTATGAAATTTTTATGATATTGGCATATTTAAGAAATTTCATTCTGGAATTTTGTGTGCTTGAATTATGATTTTGTTGTATGATTTACATGCAATTTTGTATTATAATTTTTGTGCTTAAAATTGCATATTATTCATATAGAGTATATATTGCTTATATGATAACATGCAATTGAAAATGAATATTATGTAAATAAAATTAAATGTGCTGTGATCCATATAAAATTAATTAATTAGAGAGTAGCCACAACATCTTTAATTAAGCAATATTATATATAAGTGATTTAGGATCACATATAGGTAAATGACATTTATTGTGATTAATTATATTTAATATAATAAATTTTATCCCTCAGGAATTTTTATTATATTTGTATGATTAATTAGGATAGAATATCAAATTATAATTTCTTAATTTACCTACAGGTATTAGGAAAAAGGAATATAATTTACCTACAGTCATGCAGCCTGCGAATTTTTCTGATATTAGATGTGATATTCTCGAGTTAAAAGGTGATAAATATAAAATATGGAAAGAGAGTTTTTCTTTATTTAGGGTGTATGGATATTGATAATCATATTAGAAAAGACAAACCAGCGATAGCTGAATCCGACACTTCAGACCAAAAGGCTCTTTATGAATAATAGGAGCGATCTAATTGCCTCAGTATGATGTTCATAAAGACTAAAATCTTTGCTGCTATTCATAGTTCTATCTAAAAGTATGACAATGTTAAGGAATTGCTGAAAGCCATTGATGAGTAATTTGAGACTTCAGATAAAGAACTAGCCAACACTCTGATTATGAAGTTTCATATCTAAAACTCACTAGTGTGAGAGGTGTGCGTGAGCACATCATGCTAATGAGAGACATTGCAGCTCAATTAAAGACTCTTGAGGTTGAAATATCTGAGTCTTTCTTTATGCACTTTATCTTGAACACTCTTCTACAATAATATGGACCCTTCAAAATATCCTATAGCATACATAAGGATAAATAGTCAATTAATAAACTTATGACTATGTGTGTTCAAGAGGAAGGAGATCGTAAATGGAATTGGATGAAAATGCATTAACGACAATACAAGGAAATAATCAGAAACAAGTTAAAAGGAAGGAGAAAGGTAAAATACCACCTTAAGCTGACATTAAGAAGGAATCTAAGTACTTCTTCTGCAAAAAAAAAAAAAAAGGACACATGAAGAAGGATTGCATCAAATTTCAGAAATGGCTCGAAAAGAAAGGTATTTCAATTTCATTAGTTTGCTATGAATCTAATATGATTGATGTTAATTGTAACGCATAGTAGATTGATTCTGGTTCTACAATCCATCTTTCGAATACCTTGCAGGGTATGCAAAACTTAAGGAAGCAAGTAGGAAGTGAACAATATATCTACTCTGGAAATAAGATACGTTCATATGTGAAGGCTATTGGGACATGTAGTTTGGTTTTAAGTAGTAGTAGTTTTATTTTAAATTTGGAAAAGACCTTTTATATTCCTAGTTTTTCTAGGAATTTAATCTCAGTATCAAGGCTTGTACCATATGAATGTTTCTTTAAATTTTCTAAAACATTTTCAATCTATTTTATAATAATAATCTTGTTGGAAATAGTACTTTATCTGATGGTCTTTTTTCAATGGATTTACAAAATAATACTACTTATAATTCAAGGCATGTTTCCACTGGTGTTAAACGATGTATTATGAATAAAGATTCTTCTATGTTATGATACCGAAGATTCAGACATATCTCTAGAGAAAGAATTACGAAATTGGTAAAAGATGGAGTACTTAGTACTTTGGATTTTACTAATTTTAATAACACTTGTGTGGATTGTATTAAGGGAAAGCAGACCAACAAGTCAAAGAAAAGTGCCAAAAGGAGTACTAACATATACGCATTTTGGGATGCTCGTCTGAAATAAGAGTATATAACCCACAAGAAAAGAAATTAGACTTAAGGACCATAAGTGGATATTTTATTGGATATACCAAAAGGTCTAAGGGGTACAAATTCTATTATCCATCTCATAGATCTAGAATTGTGGAATCAAGAAATGCAAAATTTCTTGAAAATGACTTGATTAGTGGGAGTGATCAATTCTAGAATATCATTTCTAAGAAAGATCATATTGATACTTAACCTTCCACCTTAAGTGATATATTGGTTATCATTCATAATACCCCTCAAGCTCAAATGAGTGTTGAGCAACTAATTATTGAAGTTCCACAAACTGTTCAAAATAATCCAATAGATCAAATTGTTCAAGAAAATGTTGAATAACATATTCCTCAGGAAAATATTGACACAACATTAAGGAGATCTACTAGAATAAAGATATCAACAATTTCTAGTGATTATATTGTGTATATGCAAGAATTAGACTATGACATTAGAGCTAGAAATGATCCTAAAACATTTTCACAAGCTATAAATTGCAAAGAATCTGATTTATGGTATAATGCCATGAAAGGTAAAATGAATTCTATGGCATTTAATAGAGTATAGGATCTTGTAAAGTTGCCTAATGGTGCAAAAGCCATTGGATATAAATGGGTCTTTAAAACAAAGAAAGACTCATCACGCAATATTGAAAGATATAAAGCAAGACTCGTTGCTAAAGGATTCACTCAAAAGAAAGGAATTGACTATAACGAGACCTTTTCTTCTTTATCTAAGAAAGATTCCTTTCGCATTATTATGGCATTAGTTGCACATTTTGACTTAGAGTTGCAACAAATGGATGTGAAAACAACTTTTCTCAATGGAGAACTAGAGGAAGAAGTCTACATGAAACAACTAGAAGAATTTTCCTCTACTAATGGTGAGCATTTGGTGTGCAAGCTTAAGAAATCTATATATAGATTGAAACAAGCATCCCGACAATAGTATTTAAAATTTCATGATGTTATCTCTTCATTTGGCTTTGTACAGAACATCATGGATCAATGTATATACCAGAAGATTAGTGGGAGTAAAATTTGTTTCCTTATTCTATATGTGGACAACATTTTACTTGCAACCAACGATAAGGATTTGCTATATAAAGTGAAATAGTTTCTCTCTAAAAACTTTGACATGAAGGATATGGGTAGTGCATCTTATGTCATTGGGATCACGATACACTTGGACAAATTTTGATATATTTTGGGGCTGTCTCAAGAGATCTATATCAATAAAGTTTTAGAGAGATTTCAGATGAAATATTATTCATCTAGTATAGTTCCTATTGTGAAGGGTGACAAGTTCAATTTGAACCAGTGCCCAAAAAATGATCTTAAAAAAGAACAAATGCAAAACATTCCATATGCTTCTGTAGTTGGAAGCCTTATGTATGCTTAGGTTTATACAGGACCTGACATTGCATATTCTGTTAGGATGTTAGGAAGATATCAGAGTAATCTAGGTATTGACTATTGGAAAACTACAAAGAAAGTGATGAGATACCTTTAAGAAACGAAGGATTACATGCTTATGTATAGACAGATTGATAATCTAAAGATGATTGGCTACTCTGATTCTGATTTTACCGGTAGTGTTGATTCTTGAAAATCAACTTCTGGATACATCTTTATGTTTGCCGGTGGGGCTGTATCTTGGAGAAGTAGAAAGTAGACATTGACTGCAACTTCTACTATAGAAGCTGAGTTTGTATCTTGTTTTGAGTCTACGTCACAAGGTGTATGGATGAAGAGTTTCATTTCTGGGCTTACAATTGTGGATTTAATTTCTGGGCCATTAAAGATATACTGATAAAATTCAACAACAGTATTTATGGCTAAAAATAACCAAAGTGGTAGTCAAATAAACACATCGACATCAAGTATTTAGCCATAAGGGAACGTGTTAAAGATAAAACAGTAGTTATTGAGCACGTTAGTACTAAATTAATGATTGCTGATCCTTTAACTAAAGGCATGCCACTATTGAAATTTAAGGATCATATAGAACGAATGGGACTTGGTTCCTTTGTGTAATTTTTGTTGTAAGAACAAATGTAATTTGAAACCTTATTGTGTGATATTCTCTCATATTTAATTTTCTTTGTGTACACATTAATTGAACTTGAGAAATATTATTATTAATTGGACAAAGAATAAACATAGGGTTTATTCATTAAGATAATATGGGCTATTGTTATGGAGACATTATACTCTATAATACATGGAAGATAATACTCAATTTTAGAGGACCTATTGCCATGATTCAAGTATTTTGTTTCTTAAAAGAGATAATTAATAGAGAAATATATGGATCAAGTGGGAGAATATTAGGTATTTTTATCTTGTATTGGTCCATTTATTTAGTACTTTAATATACCTAACTAATTGACAATTATCTTCACTTTTTTAACTGAAATTGGTATATGAATCACTACCCAATATCCACCTTAGAGAAAACATTTTGATGGAAAATGTCTACTAATACAGAGGAGCAATTTTGTATTCGGTTTCTAAGTCTGAGAGTCTTGAATCTTTTCTAAATTATACACACTATCACATAGAGATTCTATAGGCTTAGAAGTACCAATACTCTCTGAGGAACAGAATCGCTATAACAATATGCAAGATAGAATGGTGGGGCGAGAGAAGAAAACTAATAGTGACCTCCAAAAGTTTAACGTGCAGTGCGAACTATTTTGGGAGGCCCACATGTTGGTAGAGATTTTAAAAGAGCGCAAGATAGGTATGCATGAGAAGCTCAATAATAACTATTGAGTAATGTGATAGCAATTTAAAACCTATTGTCACTCCACTTTATGGATTTATATGAGACAACATAATGCCGAAAGGCATGATTGAGTTAATTGTGAGTGTTTGAATTTACCCAAGAATTTCAATGATGATGATCTAATTTTTAGTGGTTGATTGTCCATCCACATTCAATGCTATGTTGGGAAGACTGACTTTGACGGAACTATGAGCTGTTACCTTTTTATCATCTTGCCATGAAGTTCTCAACTCAACACGGGATAGGCAAAGCATGGGGCAACTAGTATTATACACGGTCTTGTTATAATAATTCTCTGAAGCTCACTACACGAGACATAACATCTCGTATAATGATAGTCCAATAGCGAAGGGAAACATCAATTGAAGCATCAATCGAGGACCTTGATCTGAGTGAGATTGATGAAAAGGTTAAAACTGGACCAATCGAAGACTTGGAAGAACTATCAGTCGATGAAAAAGAGTGCTGATTGCATTCCTAAAAGTAAATTTTGATGTTTTTGCATAGCAATATTTGGACATGGTAGAGATTGATCCAAATATTATGTGCCATCGACTTAACATCAATACAAAAAAGAAACCCATACGAAAAAAAGAATGGCAATAGATCCAAAAAGTTACATCGTATTAAAAGAAGAAGTTGAGATTCATCAGGGAATTTTTTTACACGAACTGGCTTGCAAATTGAATTTAATACCCAATGGGAAGTGGAGGACATGAATTGATGTCACAAATCTGACTAAAGCATGCCTAAAAGACAATTTTCTACTTCTAAAATTCGACCAGGTTATAGATACGATATCCGAACATGAATTGCTAAACTTTATGAATGCACATGATGGATACAATCAAATTTCTATATATGAGCCTGATGAGAAGCATGCATCGTTTGTTATAGATTAGGGATAGTATTGTTAAAGGAAGATACCATTCAGAATCATCAATGTAGGAGCAACGTATCAACGTCTTGTCAATATGATATTTGTAAAATAAATTGACAAGACAATGGAGGTGTATGTCGATGAAATATTGATAAAGTCGAAGGAAGCTATAGTCATGTCGCACGCTCTGATTAGATGTTTAAGATTCTTCAGAAGTATCAAATGAATTTAAATCCTAAGAAGTGTTTGTTTAAGTAAAATATGGGAAATTTCTTAGATTAATGGTCAATCAGTGAAGTATTAAAGCTAATCTTTAGAAGATCTAAGCTCTAATTGATATGTAATCACTGCTGGTGTTTATTGGAATAAATTTCCGGAAAATATTTTCATAAAATTATTTTCAAGAACACCATAGTTTTGTAAAATCAAGAAACGTAGTGGAATTGGTCGTTTAAAAATTTTCTTTTTACAAAATATTTCGGATCGTTAACTCTTGATCTAGACAAGAACAATACCCAGAATCGCTCCACAACCTTCTCGTCTTCCCGTCTATTTTCGAAAGCCATTTGATTGATTCGGTGAGTGGTCACCTTCTTGATGCCCAACAAAGAGATCCGTAGATGAACAAGAAGACAATCTTCTCGAAATGATTTCTCTGGGTTGACCAAAAGCACCAAGGATAGAATCCCTAGGGTTGGTCGATTTTCTGCTCTCCCTCTCTCTCTGTTATATGTGTGACACTCTCTTCTTAAGGGGGTGTTTCATGTGTAGTGTTCTATTGTGTAGTTAGAGAACTTTTCTCCTAACTATAGAGGGATTAGTAAACCCTAGTGGGCTTATTGGGCTTGTTGAGCTCAACTGATCATCAAATAACTATTGGGCTTTAATTTGATTTAGATAGGGGACCAGATGGATCCATAAAGCCCAAGCTCTAATAGACCATATACCCACTATCATAATTAACTCTTAATTATGATTGGACCTTGTCCATTAATATTTGGGCACACCACTATAGGCTCAAATTGAACTCTTGGACTAAATATCATTTATTTGCTGTGAAGTTTATTGACAATTAATTAGCTTGATCCATTTAGCATATACTATATCTGTAGATATACTCCTAATGCAATGCCATACTAGTAGGGTGAAATTATCGTATTACCTCCCTAGTACATATTTATCTTTGAGTTGCTATTTTTCATCTAATGGATAATAGTTGATTACGTTGTTTGTATCTACTAATACTAACACAGTCAAATTCACATAGTGAATACCGAGGCCCTAGTTTATATTATCCAAGTACTTGAAAAAACTCAAAGTGACATCATATGCATGGTGTCCATCATGAAAAACGTTCTATACATTTTATATACCTTATCTTCCAAGATACCGGAGTTCGAACCATAAATCGGAACTAGTTCTTTAGTAAATCAAAAAGACAAAACACATAAAACTAAGTTCATTAATCACTAAGATTAAGGTCTTCTACAATAGTGCTAGATTAGTAAAATTAGAAATTTGAGTTATGGTACTTAACCTCAAATTTTAATTCACTAGGTCCTGTTCGATGCTGTTATAACTTTCTTATAACACACTAGTTTTTCTATCTGAAGACTCACTTCGATAATTAGAGACTTCATTAATTAAATAGATAACACTACATTCTATGGCATAGTAAAGTATTCCATCTTCAATATGTAGAATGCGAACAATTTAATTTAGACATAATGAAATAAAGAATATAATGCCTCCCACATATGAACTCATCATACGAATAATTCTTTATTACTCATTTCATGTCTTGGAATCTTTTAGATATTTACATAAGATAAACATACACATCACATGTATATCAATGGGACATAAATGAAATAGAAATTCATAACATAGAATTTATTAATAACAAATAGATATTAAATAATCCAATAAATATTGTTTATAATGTCTAAATAATAAACTGCTTTATAGGACATTATTCCAACAGTCACCTCGCAAGACAAAAGATGTGCAAAGTTTGGCTAGAAGCGTGGTTGCATTGAGTCGGTTTATATTTGGATCGACCGATAAATGTTAATCATTCTTTAAAGTACTAAAAGGTTCAGAAAGATTCGAGTAGATTGAGAAGTGTGAGCAGGCTTTCCAAGATTGAAATACACTTGGGTTCTCATTCACTCTTATCGTAACCAAAACCCAGGAAAAAGTTATCTTTATATCTCATCATTTCTAAGTATATAAGAAGTGCAGCATTGATTCGAGATGACGAAAGTTTACAACAACCTATATATTATGTGAGCAACAAACTACTGCATGTAGAAACAGGATATTTGGAAATGGAAAATTAGTAGTAGCACTGGTAATCATATCTCGATAGCTTTGTTCGTATTTCTATGCGTATTCTGTCAAAGTCTTCACCAATTTTCCATTAAAGTAGGTTCTGCAAAAACCTAAAGCATCAGGACAATTACTTAAGTTGACAGTCGAGTTAGGCCAATTTGACTTCAAGTTTCGAACTTGCACTGTGATTAAAGGTCATGCTCTCATAGATTTTATTGCAGAGTTCACTTATGATGTCAACCTTCTTGCAGAAGTGGTCAAGAAACTTGCATTGGACTTAACAAAGTTATGGAAGCTTTATGTTAATGGATCGTCAAATAAAATGGTGCTGATGTGGGTTTGATATTAATTAGCTTGGAAGGATGTAATATACATTGTGCACTTCGATTTAAATTTCTAGCATCAAATAATGAAGTAAAATATAAGGCATTGATCAATGGACTCAAACTTGCACAAGAGATAAAGGTCGAGATGATTGAAGTGTATAGTGATTGGAGATTATCAAGAAAAAGGTGGGAAGATATTAGCCTATCTACAAGAAGTCCAATTCTCTTTTCAACATTTACTACCTATAGCATTCAGCGACTTTCTCTGAGCAAAAATACCTAGATAGATGCTTTAGCCAAGCTAGCTTCGACAAAGGATGCAGAATTATTAAAAATAGTTCTTGTTGAATTCCTCACAAAGCCTAGCATTGAGATAAAGCCTCAAGTGACCATGCCAATTGACTAGAAGTCTTCATGGATAGATTCTATAATGAAGTATCTATAGCATAGCAATGTTTCTAGTAATAAGAGGATGCAAAGTTACTTCGAATAAAGGTCACTCACTATATCATTTATGATGAGAAACTTTATCGAAGAAATTTTAGCTCACCATTAATATTATGTGTTGATGAAGAAAAATCACTCTACATTATGAGGAAGATTTATGAAAAGATATGAAAAATCATTTTAAGGAGTAAGCACTTGTAAATAAAGATCTTAGGTAAGGATATTTCTGACCAACTATGAAGAAAGATGCTATGGAGTTTGCCCAAAAATGTGAAAAATATCAACAATTTACGACAATTCCTATATATTCTCCTATTCCTCTTACTTCAATTACTAGTTTATGGCCATTTGCATTATGAGGAATAAACATTATTGGAATGCTTAGATTGGCACGTGGTAGATTAAAGTATTTAGTGATCATGATTAATTATTTCACCAAGTGGATAGAAACTAAAGCTTTAAGTACTATTTTCACAAAGAAGATAACAAATTTTATTTATAAGTCTATTATTTTTTGATATGATATACCACACACAACAGCCTCAAATAATGAGAAGCAATTCGATTGTGATGAATTCTCTAATTTCTATGATAACTTGGGTATCAAGAAAAACTTCTCAGTTTTCGTTCATTCACAAGCACATAGACAGGTCGAAGCTATAAATAAGGTCCCGAAGTAGAATTTAAAGAGGAAGTTAAAGAGCTACAAGGGAACTTAGTTAGAAATACTTCCCAAAATATTATGGACTTATCGTAGCACTCAACATACTACCACTAGAGAAAGTCCATTTTCTTTGACTTATGGATATAAAGCAATAGTTCCTGTGGAAATTAGTGTGAGCTCCTTACATAGATCAATCTATGAGCAAGATGAAAATCAAGTTTTGATGAGAATCGAGCTCAATCTTCTGAAAGAAAATCGTGAGCAATCTTAACTACAAATTGCATCATATTAATAGCGTATTATTGACTACTACAATTCTAAAGTCAAGAATAAACCATATGATATTGGTGATCTTATTTTTTGACAAGTTCTTCCTAATACTAAAAAGTATGATGTTAGTGTATTTGGACCCTTTTGCGAAAGGCCATATGTTATAGATACTGTCATTAGACCTGAGAGATACAAACTAGCTTGTATTGGAAGATAGAAGATTGAGTATACTTAGAATGCATAAGAACTTCTTCACTATTATCAATGATTTAATTTTCATATATATATTTTCATATAGCTTTAATAGCCAGGAAGGAAAATCTTCTGTTATTTGTCATTCAATTTATCAATAAAAGCAATATTTCTTCAATAAATTGTCTTGATACATATTATTTCTTCATACTATTTGGTTTGTCTTTTATATTTTTATGGCCGTATTTGGACACCATAAAATTCGGAGGACAGTATGATCAGATTAAGTAATCTCCTACTCGTTTCTTAAGGAACTATGTAAATGTTCATATAGAAGAGTCAAAATTTTGAATTTCTAAAAGTCTTAGGATTTTTCTCGTCACTTCATGCCTTAGTATGTCGTATTACATGATATCCCTCCTCGAACAAATAAGTGATTAAACAAAGTGTCCATAGTTCGATGTGATATATAGCTATTTATTTTATGTTTGACATGGAACTTTTAAAAAACAAATATTGAGTTCTCATTACTCATGCTAGTTGTATTTCATAAGTGACCTAACCTATCCTAATACTTGAAACTCATTTTAAGTTATTGGATTCGAATCCCAATAGCGTACTGATTAGTCACTTTGTAATTGAGTACTTGGTTAAATTATGCATTTATACGACATATGTTCTTATTTCGCAACACTAACATAATATTTGTAGGAATAAAAATTTGATAAACATTGTTATAAATATAAGCTCACACCTATGTGCAAGTAAAATATTACAAAATACAACAGGATAAACTCGTGTTTGTCTATCAGATTACAAGGTTAGTAAAAAAAACAACTGATCTATTGTGCATGTGCACCCTCCCTACCTCTTCAGCCTCGTTCGCCTTCCAACTCTCGACAAGTTCGACGGTATCCTTACTAAGGAAGGAGAAATCGAATCCTTGGGGCTTATAATAGATATTGTATATAATAGTTGAAGTGGCGATGCTACTGGCTTTATCCTTGAGTTCCTTGATTTTAGTAGCTTTGAACTCTTCAATAGCCTTGCGACCAACCTCCTTCAGAGTATCTAGGTACTGAGAAATAGTCTCTTCAAGCACTTTGATCTTCTCTTTTAGCTTTACCTTCTCCCTTTGTTCTTTTGCCAGGTCTTCTTGAAGCTACTTCTTCATAGTTTCTCAGTTATTTTTCTCTTCTTTAGAGTTTTCTTCAGATCGTCGATGACTTAGTCATCTCTTCAACTTTTTCTCCTTTCTCAATGCATTCGAGGATTGGATCATACATAAGAACATCATTTGCAATAGTCTTAAAAAAGGGGAACATTAATAATAAAAAGATAATAGTTTTGTATAAATAATCGGGAAAGTGGCTGTAGCTTACATTTGTTAGCATTCTCATGGCGGCGTGGAATATGAACTTAGGTGGCCTTTCTTTCATTTTCTGTCAACCTTTCACATATGTGAAGCAGACAATAAAGGTTGCACTTAGTTCGACTTTTTCTGATAGTCGGTGAAGGGGTGCGAGTAGCTCTTGGTCCTTCTTAATTGAATTTGGAGCCCCAGAAGAGGAAAAAATAGGCTGCTTATTCGAGGAGTTAGGCTCGCACGATTTTTTTGTAGACACCAGGGGTAGAGACAAACTCTGAGGGACATCATCGAAGGCAACCTTTCTTCTTTTGGAAGTGTCGACATTTTTATTCCATTTTTGTGAGATATGAGGTGTGTTCTCGAGAGTAATTGGTTTGGACTTCGAGCTTAATGTAGAAGGGGGAGCTCACAACCCGTTACCGATTCGAGTCATGTTTACATAATCGCAACACCATTAGTATATTAGATAAAAGATATGATAATAATTAAAATAAATAAATAGGAGAAAAAGTATGACCTTTGGAGGTCTGTGGCTGTGATAAAGCAGATGGAGATAGTGGTTCTTAAGTATCGACTGAGGAAGATGCCTTTTATTTCTTGGACTTTGAAGCAGAGGCAGTTGTGCCTTTTTGTTTCTTTGAGTTGAAGGCTTTTTGTGGATAGCTAGTCGAAGGAGGAAGAGAGATGGGTTTTGGGAACTGTCCATAGGCTACTAGATTGTTAGATATTCCAAGTTTCTTTCAATCAAGCTCTCGACTAGAAGATCGTTGATCTTGTATACTCGAGCAAGTTGTTCCTTGTTGAGATTAGGACATTCCTTGTTGGTTGCAAAGACATAAACATGTGATTAAATAACGAATTGTTTTTAAAGGTGAATATCTAAAAATACCTACTAACCATTATCTTTGTACTCGAAGTGGAAGAATGGACTTTCCATTTTCCCATATTATTTTGAACCCTATGTATTGTCTTAATGGCCTTGTTTGACCACTTGCCTGTTAAAAGAAGCCAAAGTCAAAGGGGTTCACCTTCACTTGATAAAACTAAGCAAATTCTTCAGGGGTTGGGGTTCCTAAACCTAATTTATGGTGTAATATATACAAGTCTACCATGTATCTATAGGTATTTAGGGTTAGTTAAAAGGGAAATCCCTTGTAATAGTCGACTATTGACTTGATATACGGATATAGAGGAAGGGAGATGCCACATCAAAGAATTATGTCTTAAAAGGTAGCGTTGTCACGAAAAGGAGTGCGTGGACGATTGAACTCTGAAGGAAGACAAAGTGATACATCGATCTTATAGTCTCTTCCTATTTTTTTGGGCTTATTGTACAATTTGTCTTCACATTAATGCATGACTAGTTACCTTATATGTAGTTGTAACCCTTTACGAATCGGGTGTATCCCTGATGTGATGAGACCACTACTCCTAGAGGAAGATCACCTATGTGAGTACTTCTGCATCTAGCACTAGTTATTTCTACTACGGGTTCCTACTCTATGCAGTCCTTGAGGTTTATCGAACTAATGCTTTTCTCAAAGAATAAGGATTCCCATAAGAACATATTCCCTTCCCTAGTCTCTTCACTATTAGACATTTGAAAAAGTAAAATATAAGATGTATTTAATCCTATACGAGCATTGGTCTACAGGTAAATTCATATGAATTTGTATTCATAAAACTAACCTAGGTACGACCTAGAAGTAGGCGTGTCTCGCAGGTGTATTCGCTATATGCAAGTAGAGATATCATAGCAATCTATGGCCAAAAACCCTAAAATTATGCATCTATCTACTTGGTTTTCTCTAGGAGTTAGTTGATCTTGCCCAAAGTTCCTCTAATCACCTATAAGCATTTATCGACAACTATGATTCATCTATCCCAAACAAAGTTCAAGTATCTCTATAATATTTTATTAGTTGATTCATCAATTTTTGCATCTGTAGTTTGACCTAATCGAAATTTAAGCATAATCTTTAGATGGGATGAAAGATTCAAAGCTGATATACTGGCTTTATTTACCTATTTGTCAGATTCTCCTATGAGTTTCCAGTTAAGCGTTTGAATGGTAAAACGAGTTCATGAGAAATAAATTCACAACTCTCCTAAGTGTGAATTCGTCATTCAAAAATGTAAAATTCCAAAAAATAATTAATGTTTTCTACAAATCTATGAAGTTTATACTATGTATTCTAAAATAAAAAGAGCTCCTAGGTTTTCTACAAATGCTGAAATAAGAATAATAGAGGAAAAGCGATGCCAACCTGGAAGCTTGAAGATTATAGTGATTGTGTATCTGGAGTCTTGTCAAAAATAGGGCCTCAAAGCTCACCAGGAATAAAGCTTGTTATGGTGGTTAACTTCATTGGAGAAGAGAGAGAGCTTTAGGTGGAGAAATTTGTCGAAAGAGGGAGAAATCTTTCAAAATTCTAAGCGTTTTCAATTTCTGAGTAAAATGAAGAATTTTTCTTTATATATTTCAAGATTCAATAAATCCTAGCTGTAGATTGAGGAAATTGATTTTTTGAGATATAAAAGCCACGAATCACACTGGAGAATTGATTTTGGGAAATCAAATCAATTAATTTTCGAAATACAAAAAGTTGTGATTTCATATGATGGCTGACGTCACTATCAGTATTATGTATGCTTGAGAAATGGAGGGATTCTCTCGAGCCTTATCAATCCCTAAGCTATAGATGACATGTGTACGCATCTGTAAGAAAAGTAGATGCATTTGTTTCTAAAGAAACAGTTCGAAAGTTTGCAACTTTTGACATAATTTTGAGATATCACCATTACTTCATATCACCAAGCTTGCACATTTTAGAGTAAAAAGCTTCATTTAGTCTTAAAAGAGCTAATGAAGCTGGGGCAATTGTTATAAGATCTTAAATCTACAACAACAGTCAAAATTAAGAAAAAAAAAGTCAAAACAATCAATTGAGGGGTAAATGCGTCAAATCGTATATTTACACTTCGACTAAAGTGCGACTTTCTTTGAATAAAGAATATGTGACTCACATAAAAAGAAAGTAGAATGAGCTTCTTGGAAATGGATAACTACAGGGAAAGGGAAATAAGCTTATGTGTGGAGATCAAGTAATTCATTTCTTAATTATTACCTAATTTTGTATTATTACCTAAAATTGTATTATGTACATTCTTATTTTTATAATTGAGAAATATTAAGCCACTTTCACCTATAAAAAGAGAGCTCAATCTCATTATTTATCATATCACAATTACTTTATTATATACTCACTCTCTGTGATTTTTTCTTTACTCTCACTTTAAGATTTAAAGAAATTCTTATATTTTTCCAAAAAATAGTGAAAAGAAGTTGACGTAAGCTCATCTTTTTTAGGCCTAAATTACCATAAATCTCTTATTTCTTTATTCTCTTTATTTTTCTAATTCGTTTTATATATAAGCCACATCTCAAATTCATAAAATTCATTGTTGTCAAAACTTAGGTCGATAATTATGATGACAGAGATTTTAAGTAGTACTCTTTTAACACAAAATGAAGTATTAAAAATTGAACAAGCAAAAAAACAGGGTTTCAAAAAGAATAAGCCTTTATATATATGAATCATATTTGCATAAGTTATATTGCTAATATCTATTAGCTCGGTTGGTTACGGTACAAGCTAGCTGTATGATACGTACGTGGTATGCTTGTCTTACAAATGGATTCGTCTTTATTTCCAACGACCTCTTTCCTTGTGTGCTTTGGAGGGTTAGAAAGTTGGGTTTTTTTTTTTTTATAATTAAAGTAACAATATAGAGTATATAAAAAATACAATGTTGGTTCGATCTTTGAGACATATATGTATAATTTGAACGAACGCAAATTCCATAGCATCAAATCTAGGTGTTTCAGTTCCTGTTACGCAAGGCCTATTAATTTATTCCATGTGTGAAGAATTTTAACATTATTAAAGTACTTAATTAACTCCATCGATCGCTTCTACAATATCCTCGAATTGCTAGTCACTTTCCAAATATCCATTTTAAAATCTTCGTTTCTTTGTTTTAGGAAACATATCATTTTATCTTTCTTTCAGTAAAGAAATCGGGATTCTTTTCTTTAAGTACTTGCTGTTTCTGATTTATTTTTCCTTTAAATCTTTTTTGTTTCAAGTAGAGATATAGCAACAATAAATAATGCATTACTTTTCTTTTATTAAACCAATTATTATAGTATCTGTGCTCTATGCAAAATGAAGAGATTACTCTTGATAACAAAAATTAATATAACAATGGGGTTATTAGTTTTTGAAGAAAACTAAAGATTAAAAGGAGAATAAGAGAGAAAATAAAGATTAAAGGGAGATTGAGAGAGAAAATGATGAACAGTGATTCAACTTTCTGGCTTAGTTTTTTGAACAAAGTGTCTACGTCCACTAAAATCAGTATTATTTTCTCAGTATACTACTTACAAGAGAGCTTTTAGTTATTTTTTTCTCTACTCAGGAGCCTATAAATAAGTTCCTGTTACATATGAGATCTTTTCAATATCAAAAAAATTAAAGATTTTAAAGAATACGAATTTGAATTCGCAATTATCTCCTTAAGATCTAGTAAAATTTTTATTTAAATAATCTTATCCCTTAAATTCCAAATCCAATCCCTAATATCTTGGTAACCTAAATTTTGAATGGAGAAAATCTACGGATTAAAATTTTTGAATTTAATGGATAACACTTACTTTAGTTTGGTTCACCTCTTTTTGTTAACGAGTTTTAGTTCACTATTCTTGGTTCAACGTGAAAAAATCCCACTAAATATAAAAGACGAATAGAACCTTATTCTAACTTCCCTCTAAATCACTTTGCAATACATGAACAATACATGAAATATAGTAGTAGCTAAGTGTCACTATTCAAAATCTGGACTAGTGACAGAATTTTACAAAGATGGAAATTCCTTGATTTATTTGAAAAGCGTCTAAAAAGTTTTAGTTTTATAAAATGGTCCATTTTAGATAAAATATTTAGAATTTCATCCCGTGAACCTCTCCTATAGTTCGTATATACCATTAAACATAGATCGAATAAATACAAAAAAAAAACATAAATCAAATATAAATCTAAGCATCGTCATCATCCATGTCAAAACAGACACTAAAATGGTATACATGAGTTCACAGACAAAAATAGAATATAATAATTTTGGTTCAATATTAAAACAAAACCCAAGCAGTCCAAACACCATAACAACATATTCTAAATATTACTAAGATAACGAACTACAGTCAAGATGACTCCTTACTCCTCTTGATCTCCAAAGTCGCACTGGACATCACCTGAGGAAGGGAATGAGCATGAAATGCCTAATAGGAAAAATAGTTACCTCGATCGAAAATATTTTTTTTAAAGGAAGTCCTTGCATGATTAGTTCAAATCTAAAACACACACACATATATATATATATATATATATATTTCAAACCAGAAATTCACACACACACACACACATATAAATATATATATATATATATAAAGTAGTATGATCAAAACTATCAATCCATATGCACATGACACAAATCAACACATACTCATGAGCTCACATCCCCTCATTTATGGAAATCTAGGATGACGGCACTAAGTGTACCTAACATCTGCCTGACACCTAAGCCTATACTCGGAGAGGACACCCATTTGTCGTCTACCAAATTTAGAGGGGCAACCGAATTGTCTACGCCTACCAAATAGGGAGGTAATTAGAAGTAGCGAAATCCCGCACAGATTTATAGACTCTACATCAACGGTAGGGTATGCAGCGCTATACTCTAAACCCACGATGCTAACACGGTACTCATGTATGATCTTATGACATGTGCAACACAGAACTGAAGTGTGAAAATACATGTGCTCTAGTTTTCAAGAAAATAAGTATATTAGGTTTTTATAGAAAAATAGGTAGAATAATGGTCCTATTTTTGATATACCCAAAATAACCTATACTCAGAAAATCCCTAGAGCAATGCAGTATATATATATATATATATATATATATATATCATACCATCACAATCCATCATATATGTTCAAGAAATTCAAAAATCACATTTGTTCTTATATGTTGCAGAAAATAAGTTTTATTCGAAAATAGTATAAAACGAAGGTAACCAAATTCTTACCTCACAAGAATTGCGATACCACGCTATTGAATCCTTAAAGTATTGTTGACGATCGTCTAGAGGGTTGAGAACCAATTCCAAGCCCTCAAATGTCCTCTTACGAGAAATCAACTTCTCAACAAAGCTTTAAATCCACAAATAAACCTCTTCACTAAATTCCTTGCATCCAAAATAGCTAGGTTAGACATATAACTTGTCCAATTTGGATCTGGGCCTACACCAGACCGGTGACATACGAGGCAAATCTTAGCCGTCCGATTTTGATTTTCGTGCCGATCACCAAATATAGGCGATATATATATATATATATCAAATTTCCCCATTTTCCAAGTACAATTCAAAAATAACAATAAAATCATGTTCTAATGGCCGGATTAAAAAGTTAAACTTAAAATCAAAATATCCAAAATGGCAACTTTTGATTCGGGTAGTATGGGGTTAAGATATTTATATCTTGATGATCCTTGCGACGAGACGAATCCAACGAGGCTAGTTTGATGTCAAACGGTGGCTGGAATCGTCACTGGTGATGAAAACTCCTTCGCGGCCTTTTCTCCTTCTCTTGCGACAATGGGCTTCTCCGATGGCTACAGTTGGTCGGCGTCAGCTCAGGCATAGTGTTAGCAAACTCTGCTGGCAGTTCCCGTGGCCGAATGATGATGAGAGGCAGCGGCACCTCCTTCGGGGGTCTTCGGCCGAGAGGAAACCCAGAGAGAGAGAGAGAAAGCATCCCGGGGGGGAGAGAAAGAGAGCACCAGGGGAGAGAGAGAGAGAGAGAAAGAAATGACAGGGTTATGTGACCATAATTTTATGGGGACTGTGTAATTTTTATAAATTACACAATAGTCTCCAAAATTTTAAATTTCTTTCAAATTAGTCTCCCGAAAATTATAATTAGTTTTTCTATACAAAATTTTTGTAAATTAATCACTTCATTATTATAACGAAAATTAGTAAAATATCCAAATTACCCTAAAAAATTCCAGGTTTTTACCCTAAGCACTCGACAGAGAGTATAAAGCTAGAAAACACTAGACAAAAACATTCTTATATTGGTTGAGAGTTTATAAATCTACTCAGGACTATTACTATTGTATTGAAACACTAAATTTTTGGTGTATATTGTTACTAGAACCACATATATATTGTGTGTATTCACCGGCTATCATGACCATGTCAACCAATCTTTCCGCGACCAATCATGCCACCGCCATTCATGCCACGACCAATCGTACCACATACCACGACCAAGTATGCCAAATCCTACATGGCCTTGACCAGGCGCCATAGCCCATATACTTTTTCATAACATTTCCATGGATTCGGTCGCGTCTCTTCCATGTTGCCTGCAGTGATAATGTCTAAAACAAAAACAAAAACAGAATTAGTTCTTATGTTAACCATTTATGTTTGATTTATACACATTTTATAAAATTATATACAGTATATTTGTCGGGAGAAAAAGAAATGAAAGCTCACTGGTTTCGATTGTCTTAGTTAACTCATGCATTGAGACCTCAGAAGCAAGCAACAGAATAATAAAAAATGCAAAACCAAGAACGCGAAAAACCTTCGAGTAAGCCATTTTTATTTTTATTTTTTGGATGAAAGGAAGAGAAGGCAATGTAGGAAGGTATTGAAAGCTTTAAAAAGGTAGTAAATGCGCTGAGTTAGGAATGATTTGAACCTTTTTATGCTTTCTCTATTTATAAAATTTTTTAGAGAGAGTCCAAAGATTCAAGATTTTCTTTGTACTAATGGTCATTCTCCAAACAGGTCTTGACTCTTGAGTCTATTTTCATATTCACTTTCTCTTAAAGGAAAAAAAAAAAAGAAAAAATCTAATAGTTTATAGTCAATTATATATTTAGAGTTCAATGAGTCAAGCTTTGCTTTAGGAGTAAGTGGATTATTGGGCCACATTGTAGCCTCTCTGCTTCACTAGCTGGGGTTTAAGTTTAGGACAATATAACAATAACACTTGGCACTTATATATGTCACTTTAACTTCATTTTCTTAACTTCCCATTGGCCATATATTTAAACAAGCTTGGTTGATTCCCTCCTTTCAAAAAAGATAGTTTGATTGAGTCAGAATCTCGTTTTAATTTTGTGCTTTCGGAAATAAGCATTTTAATATCCCTTTTCTTTAAGGAGCTTTTTTCGTCATTTAATGGGGTTTAAGACCCTTAAGTGATTCTCATTTATCTTTTGTCTTTCTTTATTGTAGTCTTGGCTTAATATGCAAAGTAAAAGAATGTAACAATTGTGACAATAAGAACACTACAATGGCTGATTACCTATATCTTTAATTAGTACAAGAGGCTTATCCTTTTGGCTATGGATTTGTTGTTTTCGACAATAGTCTTATAAATCATTCATAGGAGACGACTATTTTCCATTCTTATCAACATTCAACAAATCTCTATTGAAAACTTAATTTGCGTGCGCAATGGATGTAGACTCGAACTTATAATAATCTAATTATTGGAAAGAAATTAAAAAGAAGATCTAAAAGAATAAATTCGTTTAATTTTGTTTGATTATAAACATTTACAAATTTTTCTCCTTTAAAGTTTCATTGCAATTTTAGTTTTCTATTGTGTACTAATCTAATCATGAAAAGCTGGTCCCTTTCTCTTCATATTTTCTTCTGTTTTTCTTCATTCAATTTTTTCACAATAGTAAAAGTTGGAATTTGTTTATTTGATCTTTTTCAAACCGTGAGGACATCGACACATTTTAACTATATACAAATTGTGTCTTTCTTCTCCACAATTTAGAGAAGAATGTGGGATAAGTCTTATGCTCATGAGATCTTAGACTACTCTTGACTCAAAGAATATTCACATGTTTGTATGTTATGCTTCTTATCATTTCAGATTGTTTTTAAGTGTGTCAGGATTCTACTTAATGCACACTATATAGGTGGAAATTACCCCCCCCCCCCCCCAAAAAAAAAAAAACTAACATGGCGTATCTACACGAGCAGTGTAATAATTATATCACTCTATTATTTAAGTAAATAACAGATTGGTTGGGTTAAGTTCTGCCAACATATTTGAAAAACATACCAATTTCAAGTAAATCAAAGTCTTTAATTGCAACAACATATTTTCAATGTGCTTAGACAGATTATGGGTGATTTTTGTGGGACAATACAACTAAGGAAAAAAATGGCGTATGGTTTAGCTTTAATCTTTGATGCAATTAAGTTAGACAAAAAAAGATTGATCCTAGCTAGAGTTTACTGAAAGACATTTCCACTAATTAAAGCGTCCTTTTCAGTAAATATGTAAGGCCATATTATGTAATAAATATTCAACGCCATAATATTTCAAGCATAAAAATGCAGTAATTGATGGATAATGCTTTGCATTTTATTGAACCCATTTTATATGATATTATCTTTACTTGATACAAAAATATGAGCCCTATATTTTATTATTTTTTAAGGCACGATTATAGTACGGGACTTGTTTTTGCCCCTACATAAGGACCTTTTTCTACAGTTGAAAGAATTGCCATCTTATATAATATCAAATCTACCATGCTACACTAGATTATTCCCAGATTAGAGGAAAAGAAATATAAAAAATTAAAACTATATGACAGCTTCCTTTAATAGGCTTTTCTTCTTTTATTCTTCCTGATATTCACTTTGTTATCATTTGGACTGTACGTTCTTCTCCTCCTCCGTAGCACTTGCTCAAAAACCACCTCCCTTTTTCACCCTTATCGGCTTTCACTAAGGATGACTTGTAATTTTTTTTTGTCCTTCTTTCCGTCGGCATATCCATCAATGGCCAAAACACCCTCCTCTGATACACTCTCAATTTTCCTTTCACATATGTTTCTTCTTCTATTTACTCTTTATTCATTCCTCCGTTCTCTTATTTGATTTTTTATTTGCCCCATCTTGGGGACTCTTCTTAACAACTTTTTCTCTTCCACCACTATAGTAAATTCTTTAACAAGTTGGTTTTTCATCTTAGTTTTACCTTTCTTAAGCTTTTCATCATTTGATTTTAGGTTTTTATCATCAAACTGGTCTTTTTGATCGGCCATTCTTTCTTTCAAAATTTATCAATTACACCCGTTCATAAGCAGTTCAGCACATAGAAAAAAAAATTAAAAAAAAAAAAACAAACAAAGTTGCTTACCACTATATCTCATTCTTTATTTGATGCCTCTAGGTCCCATATTAGAACCACCATTACTTTCTTTCCTTGTTTTTTTTTTTTTTTTTTTATCAACGAGAGGAATTAACGAATATCGTAATCCAAAATTTTTAGACAGAGCTAAGATGTAACATTTACAGCCTTAGAATTGACAAAGAGGGACAAAAAGAGAGAAGCGTAAACTGGAGGCATGTGGTGGCTCGGCAACGACGACTTGGTTGACGGTTAAGGCGAGATGAAGAGAGAGGTAGGAAGAGAGATAATAGGAGTGGAACGAATAGGGCAAAAAGAGTTCAAAGCTAACAATGAGGCCTTTTGGTCAAGATGAACTTTGAAATGGCCATTGAAAAGCATAGTTTAAATTGTAAAGAAGAGGAACGAAGGAAGAGAAGACAATTTTTTTTCCCCTAGTTCAGGAATAATCTAGCACGATAGGGTAGATTTGTTATTGGATGAGATGACAATATTTTTACCATTAGATAGAATCCAATGATGTTGAAAAAATGCCTTACATAGGGGCAAAAGCAATGCCCCTATTACAGTCGTGCCCATTTTTTTATGGCATGTTTGGTTGATTTTAGAATGGAATCCTCGTTTTTATTCTATTATTTGTTTCGATATTTAAATAAAAAAATTATTTTTTTTTGAAATTATAATTCCATTCATTTAGTGGAATACCAATTCCATCTGAAAAATTATGTAATTATGATTCCAAAATTTTACTTTTACTTTGAAAACATCATTTTTCCTTTTTATCTTACTTAAGTATTTAAAAATAAAGATATTTTGATTAATATAATACTTATTTCATTTTATTCTTCTAAATTAACTAAACAATGAAATGCTATTTTTATTCATATATTCCAGTTCCACTTGGTTATCATTCTTATTACACTCTTTTATCTCTTTATTCCGCCACTTGTTAGAGCGTATTGCAAGTTGCAGATTTATCTTTCCTAAACGTGTAAGCTAGCTATGATTTCGAAGCACAAAATAAAAGACAAATGTGATTCCTGTTTTACTCGCTAAAACACATTAAAATATATAAAATATAATAAGATGCACTCAGTTTAGAAAAGTAAATAGTTGAGAGTTTATAAAACTACACAAACAAATATAGCTTTTATTGACACCAAAGTTCTTTAAATTATAATAGTGTTACTAGGAACACATATAGGTAGCCACGACAAAGTGGTCATCCAATTTAGTATATTTAATTTTAGTTTTCTAATTTAGCAGTGTCATATCCTGGGCGGCTACCACGACCAGTTGTGCGACGACTAAGTGTACTAGATCTTCTCTGGCCATTGGCAGCCTTGCTACGTCCCCAAGGCCCACGTCCATATCCACTACCAAGGAATTGGTCATCAAGATTAACCTTCTCCATATTACTTGCTTGTGCAGTCTCTGAAAAAACAGAACAAATCAGTTTTAATTCTTATTTGATGTATTTTTATATTATATAGATAAAGATACAAACAATCAATATATATATATATATATATATATATAGTTTTAAGAGAAAAAACTAACAAATTACTACCAGGGAATCGGTTACCAAGGTTAGCCTTCTCCACATTGCTTACTTGTTCAGCCTCTAAAAGAACAAGAAAAATCAGTGTTAATTCTTATTTGATGTATCATGTGCATAATATATAGATAAAGATTCAAACAACCAATATATATACAGATATATATATATATATATATATATATATATATGAGGAAAAGAAAGAGAAGAAGCCAAATTTCAAGAGGCAGCTTTTTAAGACACAACTCATGGTGAGAGAAGATAGGCAATGTAGTGAAAGAAGTCAACGTGGTCATGGTAGAGTACAAGCCCGAGGACAAGGACGTGGTACAAGCTGAGGTCATGGATAAGGTTGAAATTCTAACAATAACGACAATTATCATATCAGTAATTTTGAAAAAAGGAGAAAGTTCTGTAAGAGGTCATGGTAGAGGTCAATTAACTCGAGACATGAAAAGTCTCAAGTTGAATGTTTCATTTATCACAAGTTTGACCATTATGCTAGAGAATGTAAGGCTCCCAATAGCAGAATTGAAGAGAAAATCAATTATGTTGAAGAGAAAAGAGAAAAAAAAAAGTCACCATGCTAGTAGGATATAACGAAAACAACAAAGGACAAGATAACATATAGTATCTTGACACCAGTACTAGCAATCGCGTGTGTAGGTTTTGATCAATGGTCATGGAGCTTGATGAATCAATTAATTGGAATGTTTCTTTCAGTGATGATTCAAAAGTAGCAGTAAAAGGAAAAGATAAAATTCTTATTCGTTTAAAAAATAGAAGATATCAATCTATTTCAAATGTTTATTATATACCCACCATGAAAACAAACATTTTGAGTTTAGGACAACTCTTAGAGAAAGGCTATGATATTCACTTGAAAGATTATAGTCTTTCTATAAGAGATAACAACATGAACTTGATTACTAAGATACCAATGTTAAGAAATAGAATGTTTTTATTGAACATTCAAAATGATATGAAAAAATGTTTCAAAGTATGATACAAAGATTCATCATCGCTATGACATTTGAGATTCGGGCATCTCAACTTCGGAGGACTAGAGCTACTATCCAAGAAAGAGATCGTGAGAGGCTTGCCATGCATCAATTATCCTAATCAATTTTGTGAAGGATGCTTACTCGGGAAGTGATTCGGGAAAATCTTTCCAAAACAGCCGAATTTAAGAGCCTAGAAGCCATTAGAGCTTGTGCATATAGATGTATGTGGTCCTATCAAACCATGTTTTTTCGGTAAGAGCAATTACTTCTTGCTCTTTATTGACGATATCTTAAGAAAAACTTGGGTTTATTTCTTGAAGCAAAAATCAGAAGTCTTTGAAGCTTTCAAGAAGTATAAGGTTGCGGTAGAGAAAGAAAGCGGTCTTCAGATCAAAGCCATGAGATCTGATAGAGGAAGAGAACTCACTTCAAAAGAGTTCCAAGAATTCTACAAAGCTAATAGAATTTGATGACCTTTAACTATTCCAAGATCCCCCAATAGAATGGTATGATAGAAAGGAAGAACTGAACCATCCTCAATATAGCTCGAGGCATGCTGAAAAGTAAGAGATTACCTAAAGAGTTCTGGGCAGAAGCTATCGCATGTGTAGTTACTTGTCCAATTGACTCCAATAAGAAGTGTGTAGGGAAAGACACCACAAGAAGCATTGAGCAGAAGGAAGCCCGGGATCTCCCACTTAAGAGTCTTTGGAAGTATAGGCCATGTGTATGTGCTAGACAAATATAGAACCAAGCTTGATGATAAATGCGAGAAGTTCATTTTAATTGCTTACGACACCAACTCCAAAGTATATAAGTTATATAATCCCAACAATGGAATAGTAATCATTAGCCGAGATGTAATATTCGATGAAGAAGGTAAATGGGATTTTGGTTCTCAAAAATATGACTACAATTTCTTTCCACAATTTAAAGATGAAGAAATACTAGTAGAGCATGCAAGAGAAGTCCATCAAGAGGTTATTACTCCACCTTCCTCACCAATATCATCCACTCATGAAGATTTACCTACATCTATCTTAACTGAGAGGCATGAAGAATGTACAAGAAGTCTTGAAGATTTATATGAGGTGATTGATAGACTTGAAAACCTCATTCTATTTTGTCTATTTGCTGATTGTGAACCGGTGAACTTCTAAGAGGCTATACAAGATGAAAAATAGAGGAATACGATGGATGAAGAAGTCAAAACCATAAGGAATAATGGCACTCGGGAACTATCTACTCTTCTCAAAGGTCATAAAGCTATCGGTATAAAATAAGTATACAAGGTAAATAAGAATGTCAATAGAGAGGTAGAAAGATATAAAGTAAAACTAGTTGTAAAAGGCTATAGTCAAAGAGCCTTCATTGATTACGATGAGGTATTTGCTCCTATTGCATGATTGAAACTATACGAATAATTATTTCTCTTGCTGCTCAGAACAAATAGGAGATTCATCAGATAGATATAAAGAACATTTCTGAATGGAGTTCTTAAAGAAGAAGTTTATATCGAGCAATCGTTAGGTTATGAGGTGAAAGGGCATGAAGATAAGGTTTTAAAACTCAAGAGACTCTCTACGGATTAAAGTAAGCACCAAGAGCATGGAATAGTCGAATTGACAAATATTTCCAAGAGAATGGATTCACCAAGTGCTTTTATGAACATTCTCTATATGTTAAAACTAAAGATAGAGACATTCTAGTCGTATGCTTGTATGTGAATGATCTCATATTCATTGGAAGTAATCCAAGGATGTTCAACGAATTTAAGAGAGTATTGACATATGAGTTTGAAATAACAGACATCGGACTTATGACATACTACCTCGGCATAAAAGTCAAGCAAAAGGAAGAAGACATCTTTATCTCTCAAGAAAACTATACAAAGGGGATTCTGAAAAAGTTTAATTTGGATGATTGTAAGCTGATAAGTATACTGGTAGAGTGCGGAATAAAATTGTTCACAGATGATGAAGCAGAAAATGTGGATCCAATACTTTTCAAGAGCCTCATTGGATACCTTCGGTGCTTGATATGTACAAAGCCCAACATTCTCCATGAAACTGGACTAGTGAGTCGTTACATGGAAACTCTAACAATTACTCATTTCAAAACTACAAAGAGAATTCTTCATTACCTAAAAAGTACGATCAATCTTGGCTTATTCTATTCAGTTTCCAATAATTAAAAACCCATTAGTTATAGTAATAATGATTGGGATAGAGATACCAATGATTGAGAAAGTACAACTAGCTTTGTGTTTTTCATGGGAGAAACTGTCTTCACTTGGGTATCCAAAAAACAGCCGATTGTCACTCTTTCAACATACGAAGCTGAGTACATAGTTGCTACATCATGTGTTAGTCATGTAATCTGGCTAAGAAGGTTATTGAAAGAGTTAAACATGCCTCAAAAGGAGCCAATGGAGATTTGTATCAACAATAAGTCAGCAATATCTTTGGCTAAAAATCCCTTTCATGACCAAAGCAAGTATATCGACACTCGCTATCATTACATAAGAGAATGTGTTCCAAACAAAGATATACAAGTGGAGTACATGAGATCACATGATCAGATTGCTGATATTTTTACCAAGTCACTCAAGTTTGAAGGTTTCACAAGATTAACAAACTTACTTGGTATTATAAAAAAAGTTTAAGGGGTATGTTGAAAATAAACTTGTTTAAGCCCATAAGAAGTGTTCTAGACCCATTAACGTGAGGCCCAATAAGTCAGAGTTAGCCCAAGTGCAAAGCTCATAAAAGAAGAAGTTTAAGTCCAAATTAAAGAAGCCTTCCACCTAGAATTTTCTAGTGTTAGCTAGATATTAATTTTTTTACATGTGAATCATTTGATTACTTAGATTATTATTAGAAGTGTGTAAAAGAAAATATGTGTGGCTTAAGGATTTTTGTAATTGTTTATTTATGTATTTCTCATTATTTCTTATGTAGTATAAATACCACTCCCTATTTGAATTCTAAGCATCAAATAAGAAGCAAAGCTTCTAAGAGTGAAGAGAAGAGAGAAAGAAGTATAACTTCTAGTGAGTGAGTAAGCTTAAAAAGTGAAGTTGAGAATTTTCTCTTATAATAATATTTGAGTGAGTAATAAAGCTTGTTTTATTTCCAATATTTATGCCTAAAATGATATAAGATTAAATATTATTACATAACATGGCCTTACATATTTACAGAAGACCACCCTTTAAAAGAAATGTCTTTCAGTAAAGTCTAACTAGGATTTCGATCTTTCTGTAAAACCATGTAATATTTATTTCCTCAGTTGTTTTGTACCACAAAAATCATCCATAATCTCTCCAATGCACATTGAAAAGAAGTTGATGCAGTTAAAGACTTTCATTTATTTGGAATTGATTTGTTTTACTAATATGTTTACATAACTTATCCCGACGATTCTGTTATTGCGTTAAATAATAGAGTAACATTACAACATTGCTTCGTGTGGATATACCATGCTATTTCCCTTTAATTGTTTTGGGTAATTTTCAACTATATATTGTGAATTAAATAAAATTTCAACATACTTAAAACACCGATCACTACAACAAATTTAGTCTTTTATAGCACATAAACATAGTATTCTTAAAAAAAAGTAATCAATTTTTTTTTTCAAACAAGGTTCAAGCACACATAAGACTTTATTCCATGCCCAATAGACTCATAATATTTTATTCCATGTAACTCTATTTCTCAATTATATGAACTCTTAAAAAGTATTTATTTTAATTCAAAATTTCCACCCAATATTTTAACGGAAAAAAGAAATAAATTTGAAAACATTTTAGATCTGAACCTAAAACTTTTGCCTCCAGAACTCAATATTCTTCACATTTACCCCATACCCACACCTAAAATTTTATACGTATATATCGAGAGACAATGTTAGGAATCAGTGAGAGCGTCTGATCATTTGCTAGTTGTTAGTAATGCTCGTTTTGCTAATGTTTAGTTGGCATAGGTATATTGAAATGTTTGCTTAAAGTTATAATATTGTTAATCAACTTTATTGTTTAGATGTGACACTCTTTGCTCAGCTTTATTGTTAATAATTTTAGGAAGGCAAAAAGAGTGAAAATGGAAGGACACTTTACTCAGCTTGGTGCAATTATGATCTAGTGGTTTAAACAACTGTAATTTGTTCTTTTAATTTTATTATTCTGTTTTGTATCCTTATTAGGTCATTTCATTGTTTATCCCCTTTCTGACCTATGCATGTTTACGGTGAGTTTTCTTTATAAAATAGATTTGTGATTACGGTGATCGACTTTTCTTAACTAGAATAAGCATTAATTAACTTTTATTTCTAGCTATTTGTTAAGTCTTATTTCACAGCCAAAATAAGTAATAATTCTTTGAACTGCCAGTTGATAGTATTGACCCCTGATTACACTGCCCATAACTATCATAACCACCTAATCCTTAAGATTACTACCAATATTCCCCTTCCGAATGTTATCTAAGTTGGCTTAAAACCTTCGTATTAAACTAACCTTCCTGCATGATCAGTAAAATTTTCAAACATTTCTAGAAATCCAATTGAAAATATTATTCAAAGATTTACATCTTTTAAACCATTATAAAATATTATTTCAAATTAAATTCATCTTCCAAAGATTCAAACATTCCAAACTATTGTAAACAATCATATCAAAACCAATAAATATCAATTCAAGTCAAGCACATAATATGGAATACAATCAATGATAAGTCTAAGCCACCAAAGATTGGTGACAATAAGTATGTAATATAGTGTTAGCTACCCTAAATGGATAACTACACATGTGTACTGTGTCTGAGTTATATAAGTCAATAACTGTGAGTATAATATGTAGTCCGAGTACCCTAAATAAGATACCATAAGTCTGAGTACCCTGAATGAGATACTGTAAGTCTAACGGCCACGTAGATGCAATAAATACATACAATGCTATAAGTATGGCAGGAATGAGAATATGTACTATTTTTCATAAAATTATAAAACAGACCATACATTGTTTTTAATTAACCAAGCTCAGTTCTCAAAGCTAAATTCTTTTTCAAATTGGATTTTATAAAAATTTTAGCAAAATAATAGTCGTTTTCATTAAAGCCAATAAAATCCAATTCCTGTAGAAAATAATTTAAAACAAAATATTTGGTACATCAACTAATGTGACGTGCTTCCCAGTCAGTTTAAATGTCAATTCATATCGAAACATATATAAACCACTTTTTTTATAAAATATTTCATAAATTTCTATATTTATTAAAAGTATGTGAAAATGAAAAATAAACTAATTTAAAGATCAAGTAATTGAATTCTTACTTCAATTGAGGGACTAAACTATACTACGATGCTACTGAGAATATTTAATATCGTTTGGATAGTCGAGGATCTGAACTCTCGATCATTTGGTTTGTAATGTCTGTTTTTCGACGGAGCCTCAAATAGAGAAACAAACATCTCCACTGAATTCCTAGTACCAAAATTCGCTAGGTTAGATATATAAATTGAGTGATTTAGGCTCGAACCGAGACTAGGTCTACGACACATAAAACGAGACAAATATGAGTCGTTAGATTTCGTTTTCCATACCCGGTTAACAAACATAGTCGATATATATATGAGCACCAATCTAGTAAGTATTTTTTTTTACCTATGTATAGGTATCAATTTAGCTAATGAAAATTTATTATGCACATTTTTTAATAGTAAAAAATAAGAGAGAGAAATAACATTAATTATACATGTCTTTTTATATATCTCATTATAGCCATTGGATCACTATTAGATGATGATCTAATGGCTAAAAAAAATAGCTATTGGATCGGCAACCTATATGTGTGTGTATATATATATATATATATATATATATATATATATCAAAATTCATATTTTCACGAGAACATCACAAATATGATGTTTATTTTAAGATCTAACAGTTAGATTGAAAAATCACAACACAAAACTAAATAGTTCAAAACTAACTAAAATGGCAAAATCTAATCTAAGCAATATTGAGTCAAATATATATATATATATATATATATATAGGTTGCCAATCCAATAGGTATTTTTTTTCTTTACCTATGGGTAGGTATTTTTTTTTTAACCGTTGGATCACCATCTAATAGTGATCCAATGGCTATAATGAAGTGCATAAAAAGACATGCATCATTAATGCTCTTTCTCTCTCTTACTTTTTACAATAAAAAAATGTGCATGCTAAGTTTTTATTGGCCAAATTGATACCTATCCATAGGTAAAAAAAAAAATACCTACTGGATTGGTGCCCTATATATATATATATATATATAAATCCAGTAGGTATTTTTTTTTTTTACCTATGGATAGGTATCAATTTGGCCAATAAAAACTTAGCATGCACATTTTTTTATTGTAAAAAGTAAGAGAGAGAAAGAGCATTAATGATGCACGTCTTTTTATGCACTTCATTATAGCCATTTGATCACCATTAGATGGTGATCCAACGGCTAAAAAAAAAATACCTACCCATAGGTAAAGAAAAAAAATACCTATTGGATTGGCAACCATATATATATATACTATGACGATCCTTGTATTGAGATGAGTTGATTAAACCTTGTATTGAGATGAGTTGATTAAACCCAGTTTCACAGTCTGAGGTGGCTAGAAATGGCGTCAACACAGGAAAATGCCCGTGGTTGCTTTTTCCATTTCGTCGATGTTAAAAGGCTCAGATAGCTCTGAAATCTCCGGCGGGCCTTTGCCTCAATGGCGTGGTGTCGACTCAGGTGGTAGCATGGCTTAATTTGGTCGAGAAGATCATTGTCAGAGCAATGTTATATATTTTCAACATTTTAGCCAGTTGAACGAGAGACAGAGAGAGATATCGGGTGTAGAGAGAGAAGAAGCTGGGAAAAAATGAGGGAGCATGTGTCAATCAATAAATGGACTTCCACTTTTGCTAATAAGTCCATAGTCAAGAATCTTTACATTTAAGTCCCTAAAAAATTATTATTTAGCCCTTGGATCCACAAAACCTTTTTAATTAACTCCAATTCCGAAGTTTATTTATTATTATTTTTAAAGGTCAAAAGACCAAAATACCCTTATGAAAATAAGGGGTTTTACAGTAATAGGTCACATGTTGTATGATGATGCCATTGAGATATTGTACATCAACCAAACCAATTTGGAAAAATAGTAAAAATATTAACTAAGTGTAAAAGAACACCATCCCTTCAATAACAACCACAAACAACAAGAAGGTATGATACTAGTTTCCAACATAAATAAAATGTTATCAAATATCATAAACAATATCAATTACAAAAGAGTAAACATGGTTTATGGGTATGACTTCTGTCTTGTTAAGTGATAATTTGATAATAAAAGTTACAAATGATATAATAACTATCTATCCTTTTAGATTACATATCAAGCCATGGTAGAAATGAACCACATTATTAGTATAGTTGCCCTAACCACTCTTCACTCTCCAGTTTATTTCAAACGTCTGACTCGTCTGTATAAAGGTGTCAAAGTCGAAATAAAGTTTAATTGCTAAACTCTTTCTTTGTAAAAATCACGAAAATAATAAGAAACTTATCGATCGAGAATTTACAATTAGTTAATGATTTCATCGACATGCAAGTAGTATGTAGTTGGATATATACTAATATTTCATAATTACTAATCAGTATAAAATATAAATGACTTCATTCTGTATAATCTTGCTTGATACACGCGCATATGGGGCATATATATATATATATATATATATATCTATATTTATATAGAAATATATTATTAAAGGGCAAACAGACGTAGGTTTTTTTCGTTTTAATATAGGTATAACTTTTTAAATCGTTTGATTTTGATCTAATGATTGTTATTTAATAAGTTATTAGCCGAAGGGAAATCACCATCATTGTGTTTCGTACATAACTCATAACTCCCAATTTTTTACCTATCCATAATGATTTTACAAAATTCATTATTTGAGTTTCTCCATATATTTGTGTCTATATATTTGTAATGAGAAATATTTGAAAAAAAAAAAAAACACACGACCTTTTACCATTTTCTACAAAAAATCCTCATCTTTTTATAAATATACAAACTATCTTCTATTTATATTTTTTTTTGGTCAAATTTTACTAAATTTACACGTATAGTCAAAATTGGAGTTTCCAAAGTTAAAATCATAGATACAACATCTCATTATATCATTTTACAAAACCAATGACATGACTTTTGTTTTTTTCCCCCTCCAAAAGTGTGTCATAAAGTAGGAAAAACTTTTCAAAAGACAATATTGTGTCCTGATTCCTGAGGAATAGATGTCATTATTTCATGTACATGAAAAATGATAAAATCAAATACGTTAATGTACAAATTAATTAATGATATGTCATTAGAGATGGCAAAATGGCCAGGTCAGGCCAGGCCAACCCGTAAGCCCCCCAGGCTCCTAAGTGAGCAGGGTTAGTCTGTACCGGTCCGTTTTTGGCCTAAATTAAAAAAAATAAATAGAAAATAAGATAATTAGTTGTATAATTAGTTTAAAATATTAGAAATTTAAATAACTAATTGGATATTAAAAATATTAGTTGTACATGTTTTTTTTTCTATTGATAAATTTTTTAAAATAATTAAATAAGCTAAAAATATATAAGTTGAATAGTTAATAAAAAAAGTTTAAAACAAAATTCTTAAGAAAATTATTTTGAATTAGATTGAATTTTGAAAGTATGAAAACAAAGGTGAGGAAATATATATTTCTAAATAATGGACAAAGTTTTATATTCAAATTTATTTAAAAATTTTTGAAAAAATAAAAAATAATTTGTAACAGAGCGGGCTGAGTCAGCTAGGTTAGCGGGCCTAAACCTAAATATTTAAGCCTAATCCGGCCCTACTCCTAGGGAGGGGCCAGCCCATGGCCCGTTCTAATGTGGGTCAGGGCCGAGCCAACCCACGGGCCATAATGACAGGCCACGAGCTAGCTTGGTTTGCCACCTCTACATGTCATATTAGATTTTGTTGTAATGATCACTTAAACAATATATATATAACAACAAATGATAAGGAAAACGAATAGAAACGATACCGTGTAACATGTTGATGATGTAATTCCTAGGCTTAGAGAAAGTGATCAATATATATAAGCATTTTCTTTTCTTTTTTTTTTTTTTGACATTTGGAGATTGGAGAATTGAACTCTAAAATTCAATATTAGAGATGAGTGTGTTTATCAATTAGGCTAAGTCTTTTTTTTCTTTAAGTATCAAATAACTAAACTCTTAGAGTAAACCTAAGTCTAGAATCACACAGATAAGTATGTTTTAATCTCCTTATTGTGCTCTTATGAGTTAAAATAAACCGATATTTTCCTGCATTGTATTAGAAGGTGCACAAAGGAACAATTTCAATTATGAACCTTGTTTTGAAGAGATTGAATTTTGCATTTTTTCTTATCTATATGCGAGGTTTTTGTTTTTGTTTTATATATATATATATATATATATATATATAGACTAAAAGGGAATGGGAGTTACCGTATATACATATCTTCCACAAATATCTCCAGTTGCTTAGAGTTTAAATTTTAAATATGTTATATACATAGTGGCCGTATCTACTCACTAAGATTAATGAGAATTCCTCATTATATTTGTCATTGAAATTTTAAACTTTTTCTTTTCATAACTTTATGAAGTGAAAACTCTTAGAGTAAACCTTCTAAACACCTTTCAATGAAGAAATTGCATCTCGAGGAACATGCATGAAAAGTTGGAAGTATTATTGTTCTTCCTTTTAGAGTGGAAAAAATAGAAGAACTCAAGAATTAAGACTTATATCTCTTGGCAAAGAATTCACTCAACTTTTGTAAATTATGAATATGAAGAGTTAGAAACGATACAAATACGATTGTCTGCAAGGAAAACCATGTTCTGGTGCGGTGGGAATATCAAAGGATCGTAATCATGGCCTTAAAATCTTATACATCTAGGTACCAATCGGGTAGGAATTTTTTTTCACATATTTATAAGTATTATTTTGTATAATTAAAATACATTATGTATGTTTTTCGTGATAAAAAATAAAGACTGAAAAATGTTGAATAATATGTATTTATTATTATTATTATTATTATTTAACATCTTAAATTATAAAAATTATAATAATTATTAGATAATGACGTAATAAGTAAAATAAAATTAAGTTATTATGACCCGTATATATATATATATTCATTCGCGGTTTAAAATAAAATTAAGTTATTATGACCCGTATATATATATTCATTCGCGGTTTCTTTTAATCGTCCCTTCTCTTTTCTTTAGAGAAAAATGCAGAAAAAAAAAATAATGAATTCAGGGATCAAGACCAATTTAGTCGAGTATAGGGTCAAAATAGTGGTCAATAATCCGTACCTACCAATAAATGCTGAACTCATGGGAAAAATGAGAAGTGAAGGATTAAAAGTGGGCCAATAATCTATACTCTTAACAAAATGATTCTTTAATAACTAAGTTCGAAAACTCTATTACAAAACTAATTAACTAGCAGTTAAATAAATGTGTTTACGCATATAGTAAATTTTATCTTTACATCAACTAGGTCGTCAATAAATTATAAAATTCAACAACCGATTTGATTTAAAAAAAAATCAAGAATCAAACCTCAACTAATTAATTTACAAAACCTAAACCAATCAGTTGAAAAACTGAACAAGCTAGTAGATAAATCTCAACAAGTTTGAGAAATAATAAGGGTAGATTTGGAACTTTATAATAAAAACTATCATGAATTAATAAATGTAAGTTTAAAAAATATTAAGGGTTAAAACTTACCCTAAATTATTATTGAGCCTAATTTCCTTCTTAAAAAATTATCCCCAATCTTTGGACTCGATAAAATACAATTATTTACTATATTTTTCTTTTAAGAATTCTATATAAATAGGGAGAGCTAGCCTCACTAGGTTCATATCATCCTTCTCTAAAGTTATAGCGAATCTTCTTACATTACATGCACTCTTTTAAATGGCTCACTCAAAACCTTTTCTCCTTCTTGGTCTTGAATTTACTATTATTCTGCTCGTCTCTCATGAGATCTCAGCCTATGAACTAGTTGAGGCAGCTCAAAGAAGTTAGTTTATTTTCTCTCTCTTAAATAAATATTATATATATATATATATTGCCAAGTCAATAGGTGTTTATTTTTTCTTACGTACATGTATTTTTTTAATGGTTAGATAAAAAGACGTGCATAAT
>JXTB01000487.1:120524-188013 GCA_002914805.1 Parasponia andersonii
TAGCCATTGGATCACCATTAGATAGTGATCCAACGGCTAAAAAAAAAATACCTACCCATAGGTAAAGAAAAAAAATACCTATTGGATTGGCAACCATATATATATATAATATACTTTTTATGTATTTGAATATGTATTTTCAAAATATTTTGACCAATCATATTGACTAGGCCCAGAGTTTGGAATTGGATTAGGCTTGAATTTATTCTACAATCAAAACCCATCATTTTATGTTATAGAGCCAGATCCGTACCTGTTAACCCATTTAACCTTGGTCTAATTTATAGAGTCTATGCGTAAAGATCTAAAGATAATTTAGTTATTTTCTATCAGTTTTTCCATTGTAGGTGACATGAGAATGTCATATTTTTTTCTCCATATTTCCATAAATATATATATATATATATATATATATAGTGAGGGTTCAGTATAAAAATAAAGAAAAAGAAAAAGACAAACAAGGTCATCTTTTCTGATCATATTATCACTATGATATATAAAGGGTCCCTATCCAGTATCAAATATATACTCTATATATATAGATATATATGGCACCAATCTAGTAAGTATTTTTGTTCACTGTTCTTCACTCTTTTCTCGAAAATTACAAGAGTTTCTTTAAGTCTCAAAGTGAGAGCAAATAGGGAATTACAGAGAGAGAATGTATAGTGGAGTGATTGTGAGATAAAAAAAATAATAAGACTAAGCCCCTTTATATAGATGAAAGTAACTCAATATTTCCCAATTGCGAACGAAAAAGTACATAAATAGTAAATATAATTTTAGGTAACAATACAGAATTGGGTAATTAATAAACAAATTGTTTGGTTTTCACTCAGAAGCTTATTTCTCCTTTCTCGCGGGTCACCCATTTAAAGAAGCTTGACCTAATTTCCTTTTCTGCTAGTCACACATTTAAAAATGCGAAATAGGTCGTACTTTGAACAAAAATGGCACACATGCGTCCCAACACATTTTATCTTAGTTATTGACTTTCTTTCTTTAGAATTGACTAATATGTAGAATTAAGATTGCATAATAATTGCCCTTAGCTCCATCAGTTTTTCAAGACTGAGTGGAGTTTCCTACTCTGACAAGTGCGAGCTTAAGAGTACGAATTTTTAAAGTCATCTAAAAAATCTCGAAGAGTCACAAAAATATCAAGTCATATCTTTTTAGAATCACACGTATATTTTCCTGACAGACATAATCACATGTCACTCTTTCCCAGAAAATTGGTGAAGCTTGAGGAAACTTCTCCGTTTCTCGAGTAGGTGTGATGATGATGATTATATCAGCTATCATTTCACATCAAAACTTTTCATATTTCGAACACTAAATATTTTGATTTATAAAAATAAATCTCCCGCATGAATCTTAGTAATTAAATTTCAAAGATTAATTTCTTATCCTACAACCGAGATTTATTGAATCTTGAGATATATATAAAAGAGAATTCCCTCATCTTTTTTTTTTATTTTCATTTCCTCTAAAACTTCGAAACTCTTCAAGTTCTCAAAACTTTCTGAAACCTGACACTCTTCTTCTTCTCCAGTGACGTTAACCACCACTGTGGACTATCCAACAAACTTGATTATTATTCCAAGTCCCATTTTCGGCAAGACTTCCAACAAAATTCAAGCATTCGGCTCTCTGTACAACTCAAATTCCCAGGTTGATTTCTCTTTTACCCCTTCTCAATTTCTTTTTACAAAAATCCTGATTTTCTTTATACAAGCATGAATTTCTATAGATTTTTGAACTAGGAGTTATTGTTACCGTTTTCTTTATTAAACATATTATTGAAACACTAGGATTGTTTTCATGGAACCAATTGCCCACTCAAACTTTTAATCTGAAAAATCATTAGGGAATCTAGTGAGTCAATGGGTTTAAATGACAAACCCAGACATAACCTCTTCAATTCATTTGAAAATTTGGCCTAGATTCAGAGTAGGACGAATAATAGATGTGAGTCTAGTGAATCGACTGACGAGTACCTTAGAAATCTATTCAAATTTGTCAAGCAAAAACCCATTGTATACGGATAAATCTATAGATTAATTAGACAAATTCAATTAGATCAGATAGACGAATAGGTAGAAGTTGGCGCAATTTTTAGGGTTTAGGATTCCTGGCCCCAAATTGTTATCATATCTTTGCTCGCATATAATGAGTATACCTACAAAAAAATAAACTAGCACGCTTATTCCTAGGTCACACTTAGGTTAGTATTATAAATCAATTCATAAATTTATTTGTAGAGCAATGCTCATATAAGACTAAATATATCCCATATTTCTTTCTCAGATGTCTAGTAGCAAGGAGATTAGAAAGGGGAATGCATTCTCAAGGGAGCCATCATTCTTCGATGTGAGCATTAGCTCTATAGACCTCAAGGACTACATAGTGTAAGAGTCCGAAATAGAAATAACTAGAGCTAGACAAAATAGTCCTCGTATAGGTGACCGCCCTCAAGACCAATGGCCTCAACATATCAGGAACGCTTCTGAGTTCGCGAGAGGTTTTAATTACATAGAAGGCGATTGGTCATGCATCAATATAAGGACGAGTTGTACCATGAACAAGCACGAGAAAATTATACATGACTACAAAATTGACATACCTCTTTGCCTTCCAACAGAGTTTAATCGACCACACACCCCTCCTCATAGCACGACCTCCTTATCAGAGGTAATCCTTAGATGTGGCATCCATCTTCTTCTTTACCCATACATTAAGTCGATCATCGACTATTATGGAGTTGTTCCCTTCCAACTAACTCCAAACATATATAGATACATGTTAGGCCTATATATATTATATCACAAATTAGGTTTAGAATCTCCCACACCTGAGGAGTTTGCTTGGTTATACCAAGTGAAATCGAACTCATTTGACTTCGGCTTCTTTTATGCAAGTAAATGGTTGAATCAGGTGATCAAAACAATACATGGGGTTCAAAACAATATAGGAAAATAGAAAAATCTATTTTTGCACTTTAAATATACAGATAATGGGTTCTTCTAAAACCTCGATAGGTAGCTTTAGCTGATCGCATTTTAATGTATATATGTTCCTCTTTATTTGATCGTATTTTCCTATCATCATAGATAACAAGGAGCGTTTGGAACTAAACAAGGAACAGCTTGCCTGAGTTTACAAAATAAATGACCTTTCGATCAAAGAATTTGACTAGAAGAGACTTGGGACAACGCAGAATTTAGTTGCCAGCAGGTTGTTTCCTAAGATCGCCGCTTTTCCACACTTTACTAACCATCCAACCAAACCTTTGAGCTCGAAGAAATAGAAGGGTGCGACTACTACTTCCAAATCTAGGAAACGAAAAGCACCTAGTGCTCCTTCTGCTCAACGAATATCCCCAATAGCTTTATCTCCATAAGCTTCTTAACTACAAACTTCAGAAGGTCGATTTGTTTTTATTACTATTTTTCTTCTTAGCGCATCATAAGCCTTGCATTTTAACTCATCTTAAAATACAAATATGATGAGGTCTAAGAGCTCTACCATCAACATGGGTCCTCGATCAAATAATGGCAAATACTAGAAACACCACTAAAAACTGGAGTCAGCCAAAGTCAACCTCAGAATGCTACTGCTGCACAGGTTAATCCCACTCAGGATCAATCAGCCGTGACCGCACTTAGGGAGAACATCATTCAAAGACAAGATCGTATGGAGAATGCTCTAGCAAAACTTCAACAAATAACCAATCAAATTAATGATTCAATGAAGCAACTTGCTAAAGGATAGATGGTGACTCCACCACAATAAGAGTGTCCAAGAGATCGCCCTGCTCAACGACCTGAAAAAGGAATTCACATCCAAGAGATAAGAAATTACAACCAGACTAGAACCCAATAAGAAAGCCATATAGGTCGCACTTTTAAAGGAAAGGTAAGGCCACAGACTTACCACAGGAGTCTGGCACCAGGAGTTCAAGTACAGACTGTAATTATGGACAACCCTCTAGGAGAGTCCCTATCAGCCGCGATCATTAGAACAATGAACAGAAGATAAGCAAGGAACTAAGATAGAACTCTGCAGACCTGAGACCACACTTAGAACAACGATATCGAGGTAATTATGAGTAATCCACATTGTATCATAGCAACCAAACATCATCACATCAAACAGTTTTAATAGAATCTTTTCAAAGATCGCTACAAATCCTACCTAAACAACTTGTCTCACGTCATGATAATAGCAACAAAAGACTACCATTATCACTAATAAGAGATAATATCCTTCCACCTAACATCGATGTTCATAATTTGAGGATCGCATTAGATGCACTTACTGGATGGGATAATGAGCTCGTGGATGGATACCGTCAATTGCTATTCAATGAAGTAGTTTAAGCTTTTGCATTACTTGTTGGATTAAAATTTTTCACCATAAATACCGTTGATGGAAAAACTGATCCACAGGATCATATGGATCACTTTAATGATCTGATGGAACTCCATTGGGTTGATGATCTTGCACGTTGTAGATGTTTTGTTGTAATCCTCACAGGTGCGGTAAAAAGTTGGTTTCGAGGACTTTAGCCTAGTTCAATCTCGTCCTGATAGCAACTTCAAACTGCATTCTTGAGACAATTTCAAACTGCAAAGAACTTTACTATTCCTTTAGTTAATATATCTACCATTTGATAAGGTCCAGAGGAAACTCTGGGATCATACCTCGACCGTTTCTTTTCAGAATTGGAAAAATTCAACAACCTTCTTAAAGAAAGAGTCCTAACTTTGATGATAGCTGAGTGTGACTAAAGACTAAACTCTAGGAAGAATTACTAGAGCAAGAATGTAGAACTTTCGAAGACTTTTACCAGAGAGGTAGTAGACATCTAAGGATAGAATTTTCTCGAGAAAATCTCCATGAAACTAAGAAGGAAGAAGGAAAGGATACAACCAAAGATGTGACCACAACAGCCAATGGTAACGATAATAAGAAGTCAAAAAAGGAAAAACAAGCAAACAACTAAAAAATAGTTATATCCAGTTAAGTGAACCCATAGATCATATCTATGCAATCATGAATCAGCAAGAACAATATCGGTAACTGGAGCCAATCAAACTGGATAGGGCAAAACATGATTCCACTAAGTTCTACCGATATCATAACGACATAAGACACCATACCAACATCTGATATGCCCTGAAAGATGAAATTGAGAGGTTAATTAGAGAAGGTATACTAGGCAAAATAGTGGGGTGAGAGAATATAACCAACAACAACCTCCAGATACTCAATGCAAAGTAGAACCATTTTCATAGGCTCGTATATTAGTGGAGATTCAAGGAGGGTGTAAGATAGATATGCACGAGAAGCTCGACAACAACCATTGACTAATATGATATCTACAGAAGCTTCAACAAATACCAAATATGGACATCACCTTTATGGAGCGGGATGCTAAGGAGATCCATTACCCGAGCGGGATGCACTCGTTATAAAAATCAACTGTGGTAGACACGACGAGTATTAGTCAATAATAAGAGCATTGTCGATATCCTGTACTATGATGCTTTCAAAAAGATGGGGTTGAGTAATGGTGATTTAAAACCCGTTGTCACTTTACTCAATGGATTTACTGGCGATAGCATAATACCAAGGGACATGATTGAGTTGGTGGTGAATGTTGGGATCTATCCCAGAGTTTCAATAGTAATGACTCAATTTTCGGTAGTAGATTGCCCGTTAACATTTAATGTTGTATTAGGAAGACAACTTTTGAGGGAACTATAAGTTGTTACCTCAATTTATCATCTCACTATGAAGTTTCAAACTCACCATGGAGTAGGCAAAGTACGAGGTAATCAATATGATGCACGGTCCTGCTATAACAATTCTTTGAAACTCATAACGAAAGAAATTACACCTTACACAATGATGGTCTAACAACATAAAGAAATGTCAAGAGAAATATCAATTGATGATCTAGACCCACGAAAGGACTAAGAAGACTTGACAATCGATGAGTCTTCGAAGGTATTAAAAATCGGTGTGAAACTTCAAGAATCAGTGCGAATTGAGTTGGTCACATTCCTAAAAGCAAATTTGGAAGTCTTCACATGGCAACATTCAGATAAGGTGAGGATTAATCTGAATATTATGTATCATTGTCTCAATATCAATATAACAAAGAAGCCCATACGGTAAAAATGAAGAGCGATAGATCCAGAACATTACGTCGCATTAAAGGAAGAAGTTGAGAAGCTGCTTAAAATTAGACTCATCAGGGAATCTTTTTATCCAAACTAGCTTGCATATCTAATTTTGGTGAAGAAACCCAATGGAAAGAGGAGAACCTGCATCAATTTCATTAATCTTAATAAAGCATATCTGAAAGATAGTTTTCCACTTCCAAGAATCGACCAACTCATAGATGCAATGTCTAGACATGAACTATTGAGCTTCATAGATGCATATTCTGGATACAATTAAATTCCTATGTATGAGCTAGATGAAGAGCATACCTCGTTCATCACTGATAGAAGATTATATTGGTACAAGAAAATGTCCTTCGAACTCATCAATAAAGAAGCAACTTATCAACGTCTTGTCAATATGATATTTGCAAAATAAATTGGCAAGACAATGGTAGTGTATGTTGATAACATGTTGGCGTAGTTGAAGAAAGCTAAAAATGACGTCAAGTACCTTGATGAGATGTTCAGAATTCTTTGAAAGTATACAAGAAAATGTCCTTCGAACTCATCAACAAAGAAGCAAATTATCAACGTCTTGTCAATATGATATTTGCAAAATAAATTGGCAAGACAATGGTAGTTTATGTTGATGACACGTTGGTAAAGTTGAAGAAAGCTAAAGATGACGTCAAGTACCTTGATGAGATGTTCAGAATTCTTTGAAAGTATTAGATAAAGCTGAACCTCCAGAAATATGCATTTAGGGTAAGAGCTGGGAAGTTTATAAGATTAATAGTCAATCAATAAGGTATCGAAGCTAATTCTTAGAAGATCCAAATATTGATTGACATGCAATCACTCACCACAAACCCAAAGATGTGCAGAGCCTGGCGAGAAGAGTGGTTGTACAGAGCTGACTTGTCTCAATATCAACTAACAAATGCCAACCATTCTTCGAGGTGCTAAAGGGATCGAAGAAGTTTGAGTGGACTGAGAAGTGCGAGCACGCATTCCAAGATTTGAAGAAATACTTGGGTTCTCCTTCACTCTTGTCGAAGCCAAAAACCGGGAGAAAGGTTGTACTTGTACCTCGTTGTTTCCAAGTATGCGACAAGTGCTGCATTAATTCGAGAGGAAAAAAATATACAACTACGTATATATTATGTCAGTAAAAGACTATTCGATACCAAGGCGAAGTATCCAAAGATAGAAAAGTTGGCAGTAGCACTTGACATTGCATCTAGGATGCTTTGACCATACTTCCATGCATATTCCATCGAAGTTTTCATGAATTTTTCATTGAAATAGGTTTTGCAAAAGCCAGAAGCATCAAGATGATTACTCAAGTGAGTTATTGAGTTGAGCCAATTTGACATCAAGTTTCGACCACACACTGTCGTCAAAGGTCAAGCTCTGGTAAATTTTACTGTAGAGTTCACTTATAATGTCAATCTTCCTATAAAAGTGATTAAAAAACCTATTTTAGATTTGTTGAAGTTGTGGAAGCTTTATGTGGATGGATCATCAAATGAAAACAAAACTAGTGCAGGCTTGATATTAATTAGTCTAGAGAGGCATGATATTCATTGCGCACTTCACTTTATATTTTCAGTATCAAATAATGAAGGAGAATACGAGGCACTGATTATTAGACTTAAGCTTACATAAGAGATGAAGTGAGAGATAATCAAGGTGTTCAGTGATTTCTAATTAGTTGTTTGCAAAGTAATTAGTAATTATCAAGCAAGAGGAGGGAAGATGTTAGCCTATTTACAAGAAGTATAACGTCTCTTCTCAATGTTTATTGCATATAGTATTCAGTTACTTCTTCGTAGGAAAAATAGCCAAACAGATGCCTTAACTAAATTGACCTCAACGAAAGATATAGGGTTACTAAAGTTGATAATCACTATCAATGTGCTTGTGTAGGTGAGAAAAATTTGATAGTTGGCTCACTCTTATGGTTAAGGGACGCCTCTCTAGGTTGAGAATATATACATTTCATGGTCGAGATATATTTTTATAAGATTGAATGAATGCAATTATGCGACTTCGACAAGATCTTCATTCAGTTGATCATACCTTGACAAAATCTCTATTTGGTCCATGAGCTCTTCATATTCAAGCTTCCTATCATATTTGAGCTCCCTATTACAAGAGCTCTCCAATATATTCGAACTCCTCACTATCTTTGATCTCGATGAGATCTTCACTCTGTTCCTTAGACCTTCAAGATCATTGGATTATTAAACTTTCTATTACACAAGCTTTCTTCCATGCTCAAATTCATTATCTTCGACCTAGACAAGATCGTCACTCAGTTTTAAAAACCTCGACAAGATCGCCACTCGTTCATTGAGCTCTCCATATTTAGGCTCCATAATATTCGAGCTCCATCATATTTGAGTTCTCCAAGTACGAGTTCTTCATACTATATGAATTTTCATCACTATTATCAGTAATTCTTCTCAAGTCTCTTCATCTCATATAGACTATTATGTAACTGCTAACTCGTGGGGCATCTTTATATATTTTAATGACTCCATCAATAAAAGTTTATGTATTTTTTTCATGCGATCTATCTTCATTCTTATGCATTGTCTACTTATAATTTTATGGCAATTATTGCAACACCATAAAACTGGGGAGACAATAGGATTATTCGTCATTCCAATTTATTAATAAAGGCATTATTCCTTCAATTTATCATCTTGATACATCTTATTCTATTGGTTCATCTTTTATAGTTTTATGGTCGTCTTTGAACACTGTAAAACTCGGGAGGTAGTGGGATCAGATTAAGTAATCTCATTTTCACTTCTTAAGAAACTGTACAAAGGTTCATTTAGAGAAGTTGGAATTTTAAATCGACGAATTTTTAAAATTTCTAAAAATCTTAGGATTTACTCCTCACTTTATACCTTAGCATGTCGTATCACGCGATATCCTTCTTCGAACAAACAAGTGACTAAGCAAAACATCCATAGTTCGATGTGATATATTGCTATTCATTCTATTTTGCATCACTCACGCTCATTTTTCATAAGTAACTTAACCTATTCTACTACTTAAACCCCATTTTAAGTTATTGGATTCAAATCGTAAGAGTGTAAAGATTTTTCTAACTTATTTTTAAGTTATTGATATGACATGGAATTCTGAATCTTTAGAATGACATAACAGTTCCTATAAGTTTATATCTTATGGAAGATTTTCAAACATGGAATTTTAAGTTAATATACAAGATGGCCTAATCTATGATTTACATCCAATTGAATAACGAGTTATGGATCTATCCTATGGAACAGCTTGATTCTTATTTTATAAAGAAAAACATCTTAAGAAAATACGAGCTCAACCAAAAAGCGTGACCTAAGGGTCAAGTGTTTTTTACATCTTTCTTTATTTTCAATATTTTTTAGATCTTCTAACATTTTGCAGGAAAATTCGAACTACGACACCCTTTTAAACTGCTAAGAGGCATAAAAAGAGTTCTTTTTATTCACTAATTCAACTACTGTGAGCTATTCTTTAACGATATCAGTGTCATCAATCATATCTTTACAGTAGCACACCTTGTTTTGTTTGTTGGGGACTTTGTTAACTGCCTTTAGGATTTCAATATAAAAGCATCATGTCTAGATCGAGGCTTTCAGAATAAAAAGCATACTTCTATAATATGAGCAATCTCAAATTTATGATTAAGAAAAGTTTTTCTTTGAAAGACTTTGCAACCTCTTAAGCACTCTAATAGTAAACAGTTATATCGACAACAACATAATTATTAAGAGTTTCTTACTTCTCCATAAGTTTCTATGGAAAATCAATGAGATCAGTTTTTAGTCTCATACTTCACTTTTGCTATTGCTATTAGAGAAGCGGTGTTTTTCAGCTTATTAAGAGTTCGCTCACACAAAATGTTAACTCATCTATCTATGAGAAAAAGACGTCAACAAGAGTATGGTTATACTATTTGATCACTATTTTACACCTATCAACTCAATCGTCAACATCATCAAAGAAGAATATAGAGAACTTACAACAGGTTTAATTGAAGACTTGAGCACGAACTATTGATTATAATGGCATGTGGTCAACTATTTTATCAAAGAAAACTTTCAATATGTCAAGGACGCATTAAAAACTAAAGGGATATTGTTGTGTGGTTTTTTAACTATCACAAATAATTGACCTACCTAATCCCCAAAAGGCAATTAGCTAATTGAAGATGAGATAATTACCTATTATTATGTAGTCACCTAATCTCAATATTATATTATATTTTATCATATAGTTCCTATTCACAAAATTAGGAAACCTAAAGTCACATTCATCTATATAAATGGGGCTCAGTCTCATAATGTTTCATCTCACAATCATTTTATTATACATTTTCTCTCTCTGCAACTCTCTTTTTGCTATCACTTTGAGACTTAGAGAAATTTTTGTAATTCTCTAGAAAATAGTGAAAAACAGTAAATGTAAGCTCAATTTTTTTAGGATTAAACTATTATAAAATTATTGTCTCTTTACTTTGCTTTATTTTTCAATTCATTTCACACATAAGTTACATCTCATAAATCTCAAAATTCATTGTTGACAAAACCTCCATCAACATTAAATGTTTCATATACAAGCAAAAATGATAAACATCATATATTTTTCTCCTATAATTGCATTCAATTAATCGATTAACTTAGAAATGTCCTAAATTTAGTACTTGAACAGCTGAACTATGTTATTTTTATCCTCATTTGGTTCCTCAACCTTAAAAGTTAAAATGTCATTTTGTTGCGGGTTTTTTTTTTTTTTTTGGTCTCACATTGGGACATGGTTTACAATAGAATAGCTAAAATTGAAATTAATATCCCAAATTAAGACAAAAAGAAATAATTTTGAGTAATAAATGTGGTATTTGAATGATTCACGGACCAAACAAAGACAAACCATAGTTCAAGATTGAACGTAAGACATCTTGAAAGTCGATGACAGTAAGATTTGGGTTAATTTACAAGGTCTAAAAGAATAAGCGTAAATTATTAGAATTATATGATACCTCCTTTTTCGTAAGAGGAAATATGGTGTCGCTATTTAAGAAGGTTACAACTACATGTTGTTCTTGGAAGTAAGAAAAGGAAATTGAAATTTGTTCTATGAATAATATACAACAAGATGACTCATGTATATCTCATCATACTACTTAAGTATTACAGATATATTCAATTTAATAAGTATTCTTTTTTTAGCCATTAGATCATCATTTAACGGTGATTCAACGATTATAATGAGATGCATGAAAAGATATACATTATTGATGTTATTTCTCTCTTTTATTTTTTACTATAAAAAATGTACACGATAAATTTTTATCGGCCAAAATGATACTTATGTATAAATAAAATATATATATCTAGAGAATATGTTGTAAATACTATATTACTCTATATGCATGTTGAAAAAATCGCTATTGATTTATTTTCTTTCACATTTATTTAGATTTTTTTTTTTCAAGTATCCTTGCCCTTGAATTGAAGAGCCTGATATAAGCAAAATAATAACAATAATAATCATAACAATAGTAATAGTATAGTAGTAACGTAAACAATGAAAAGGAAAGAAAAAAGATTTATTCAGCTTGAATAAAAAGTTGATAAAATAAAATAAAATAATGAAAAAGAGAGAAAATAAAAGATTGTATCCATTTTTTTAAATAATAATATAAATATAAAGAAAATAAAGGATTGATTTAGAATTTCAAATCCTACCTAAGAACAATTTTTATATAAAAAGTTGATAATATAAAACAATTTATTTTATAAATTTAAGTTATTTTTCAATTTTTAGAATATAATTCGAATTTTATATATATCCAAAATATATATGTAAGACACTAATTTACTAAGTATTTTTTTTATTTATATATAACATTATTTTAGTTAATAAAAATTTATTATGTACATTATATTATATTAAAAAAATTTATGTATTTCCTATTAAATCATCTTTATACAATAATCTAATGATTAAAAAAAATATCTAAAAATAATCAGCTGAAAAATATATATATATATATGTATATATATATATAGGACACCAGTAGGTATTTTTTTTTTATACCTATACATAGGTATCAATTTGGTCAATGAAAATTTAGCATGCACATTTTTTTATTATAAAAAATAAGAGAGAGAAAGAACATTAATAATGCACGTCTTTTCATGTACTTCATTAAAAAAAAAATACTTACCCATAAGTAAAGAAAAAAAATACCTATTGGATTGGCAACCATATATATATTGGTCGTATATTTTTCTAAAACCCTAAGAAAACCCATTTCTATCTTTTAATCGTTTGGAAAGAGAGACCGAGTGAGTGACAGTGAGTGAGTGACAGAGAGTGAGGTCCGGGAAGGAAAGGATGTCGACGCTTCAGCTGCGAAACCTGAGCGACCTCTTCTCAACGACGTCGTCTCCAATTTCCACTCCTTTTCACCACCGAAAGCCATTCTCTTCCCCTTCCTCTTCTGCTCCACTCCGCATGTGCGTTCCTCACAGCCACAGACGAAGAAGTGCCCCTAAAAGGCATCGCTTTGGTGTCGTAAGCTGCTCCTTTGCGCCCATGGAGACCGCCAAGATTAAGGTAGTTGGTGTTGGTGGGGGTGGCAACAATGCCGTGAATCGTATGATTGGTAGCGGTTTACAGGTTGGTTTTCCATTTATTCGTGGGTTATTGCTCAAACTTCGAAATTCTCTGTCTCACATACATAATTGGGTCATTTGTTCAAAACCCACGTGTGAATCGGCATAAGTGTTAGAATGCACTCCACAAAATGTGTTTGAATCTTCGTAGATTGTTTCCTTATGTTTTAAATTTTTTTCTAGCAGAGAACCCACTTTTATTATTTTATTCTTGTTTCTTGTGTATTGATTTTACAGATGCTTGTTTATATCATTTGAAAGAAAGTTTAGTGTTTGTCATAAAATTCGGGCATAGTTTATGCTTTAATTTGTTGGGTTGCTCTTGATTAGCTTAATTGAATTACTCGTAGTAAGTTATCCAAGTGACATTGGAATTAACTTTTTTGCTTCTTTTTTGAGAAAATTGGTAGGGATTAGTGGTTTGTGATTGGTTTTATTTCTCAATTGTTTTTCGGGAATAGGGTGTTGACTTCTACGCCATAAACACGGATGCACAAGCTCTACTACAGTCTGCTGCTGAGAACCCACTTCAAATTGGAGAGCTTCTTACTCGTGGACTAGGTCAGGAATTCTAATTTAGAATTTTGCTTTTGAGAGAATCCCTGTTATCTGATCAAAAAACAAATTAGTATTTCAGTCTATTTCTGTAAATTGTTTATGTATATCTAAACCAGATAAATGTTAGTCTTTTGGTACAGCTCTTGGTTTGTTGTACTCAATTTGAGTTTCTTTATCCCTTGATTCGGAGCAATTGGTAGAGTCTCAGGTACTGGTGGAAATCCACTTTTGGGGGAACAAGCTGCAGAGGAATCAAAAGAGGCCATCTCAAATGCACTCAAGGGTTCAGATCTCGTGTTTATAACGGCTGGTATGGGCGGAGGTACAGGGTCTGGTGCTGCCCCAGTTGTTGCTCAGATATCGAAAGAGGCTGGTTATTTAACTGTTGGCGTGGTTACCTACCCTTTCAGCTTTGAAGGGCGTAAGAGATCCTTGCAGGCAGGTGTCATTTTGGTTCTTATTTGAAACCCCACAAAAGTTGTATACTTGTTTGTTTTAATATAGACCAAACAAGAAATTTACAAACCTAATGCAAACAACTTTTATACACTGCACTTTAATGTGTTTCTTTTTTCAAAAGAAGAATGTTTCAATTTCATTTCTTTCCTTCAGGCACTGGAGGCTATTGAGAAGTTGCAGAAAAATGTGGATACTCTTATTGTGATTCCCAATGACCGCCTGCTTGCTATTTCTGATGAGCAGACGCCTCTTCAGGATGCTTTCCTTCTTGCTGATGATGTTCTACGTCAAGGTGTGCAAGGAATTTCAGATATAATCACGGTGAGTGCTTTTATGAAATATTGAACTACTTTTCTTCTATTGAATTTGTATGCAACAATTACCAATGAGCAATAACCTGATTTTGTATCCAATAGCTGAGTTTTCATTAGAATTTGTGAATCAGTTTGAGGTATGAAAATGTCCTAACTTTTTCGTAGTAACTTATCCCCTTCTTTATTTGCATATTTTTTTCCCTTTCAATCTAGGCTGTATTACGATTATTCCTCGCCTTTCAGTTGAACAACGCTACTAGATTCTTGTTTTACACTTCTTCCATACCTTCCCAGACATGTTTATGCTTGCATATCTGAGAAAAGGTGTCCTTTCCCTGTTTTGCAGATACCTGGACTGGTAAATGTCGATTTTGCAGATGTAAAGGCAGTTATGAAAGACTCTGGAACTGCAATGCTGGGGGTAGGAGTTTCCTCCAGCAAAAACCGTGCAGAAGAAGCCGCTGAGCAAGCTACATTGGCTCCGCTTATTGGATCTTCAATTCAGTCAGCTACTGGTGTAGTGTACAATATTACAGGCGGAAAAGACATAACCCTGCAGGAAGTGAATAGAGTGTCACAGGTACTTAAGATTTTAATGAGTTCGAATCATAAATCTGTCTTCTTTTGGAAATAGTTATATTTATTGCAAAGTATTCGTCTTCTGTATGTGCTGCGTCTGAAACCTTGAGGAATTTGGCCTTTATCTTCATTGTGAAATCAGAAAAAGTAAAAACGTTGCCCATCTAATTCTTGAATCAAGTTCATTATTGTATTTCTTGTTCTTCCCCTAGTGGCAGGCTTTTCTAGTATCTTTTTTGTTCATTTGGTGAAAGGCTTTTATTTTTTTTCTTTTTTTCTTTTTTCCTTCCTTTTTTGGGTGGTTTCTCAGTATCTCATCTGATGATATTTGCTTATGTGTCTTCAGGTTGTGACGAGTTTGGCAGATCCTTCTGCTAACATAATATTTGGAGCTGTTGTAGATGATCGCTATAATGGAGAAATTCATGTGACCATTATTGCCACGGGCTTCTCGCAGTCATTTCAGAAGACCCTCTTGACGGACCCCAGGGCAGCTAGACTCGTTGACAAAGTAGCAGGAGGTCAAGAAAGTAAGGGAAATCCCCTTCCCCTCAGCGCATCAACAGCTCCTTCGACCATTCCATCAAGACCGTCCCCACGAAAGCTTTTCTTTTAGTTGTTTTTTTAATGTTTTTTTGCCCTGTTTTTTTTTAATGTGCTCTTCTTATGATATCGAAGTTGAGTTCTTTTGAGATCATGTTTCTGGTGAAAGCGTAATTCGCCTCTTCAAAGTTTGTAATTAAGGTGATATTTAACATAACGAACGGATTTAGATCGATTGATTGTAGGACATGAAACTGTGCTGAAACCAAAGGTTTGAAATTGAAGCAAAATTATTTGCATCTTCGGTTCGCTCTCCTCAGCCTGCTCCATAAAACACGCTAAGATTTGCAGCTTAGGGAAAAAAATAATTGCATTGGACTTCCACATGGATAAATTATAATTTCTAGATTACACAAGTTTACATATGCACATCTATAGCTTGTAATTGTCCCCAAATGAAAGAAAAACAAATAAAAATGAATAACTATATCATTATTTCAACAGATGATTTACATATCCTTAATAAGTAAATCCCAATGCCAGGAAGCAATCACAAGAAGAACGATAACTCAGGTTTGGTAGTAAAGGAGAACACGCTTTGACCGAAAAATTCAAATAATGACGCCAGTAATTGACCTGCATCCATATCCTCTTTCCAAGCCTGAGCAAGAACAGAAGATGTCTTCATCATCTGGCCTCCCAACTCTCTTCCCGGCAAGTTTTCATTTGGTAACTGGCGAGACATCAATGAGACACCACCATGGGAAGCTCCAATGCCAGTCGAAAATCCAGCACCTGCTCCTTGCATGTCGGCTTGCATTGAGTTCATTGCCATGGCTCCCATGCTTCCATCCGTGGCTAATTTCTTGAGCGGAGGTTGCTGCATCAAGTTGTCTGTGCTTGCCTTGCGTTTATCTTCATTGAGAAAAAGTGGTAGCATGAGATGGTAAGGGAAAAAGGAAGTTAAAGACTTTTTAAGTTAAAAACAAATATAGCAGTGGTCATTGTACTTGTCATCACTGTTGCAATCTTCCCATTGCTCTTCAAAATGGCACGAGATGGCGGATAAAAAATGCTGCGGAACTTCTTCAGCCGGTCATGCATGCATTGGCCAGCTGCACACTGGAAAGATTTACGACTTTCTTAGTTTTTGAGACATTCCCATAGCAAACGCCCAATATTTTATAAAAGAAAACTTAGTAACAGATCGAAATATGAGTTCACCAGCAAGGCTCCATAAACACGCCAAGCTTCATGCCTCTTCATCTCGTTCTTTTGCTTCTCAAGTAGCATTTCTGGTTCAAGAAGTTGCATATACGGCTCAAGATTTGGTAGAATAAGCAGGCGAACCTGTACAATATTAGGAAGCAAGCATTATGAATTGCACACAGAAAGAGAAGTACTGACAATCTAAAGCATGTAATATAAAAACATACTAACTAAAGATGAAATTTAGCTGTCGATGTGTTCTAACTTCTAGTGTCAAACAGAGACCAAGGGAAAAGTAAAAACATTAGAAGAGTGTGAGACAAAAGTAGAGTGCTGAAGTGAAACAACTGTAATTGATTAGAAGGATTTTTGGAAACTTTTGCTTGGTCAGACTTAACTATGTACATCCTTATCTGTCATAGAAAAGCAGTTAGAAAAACGATACCACGCTTGGACCAAGAGCTGCTAGACCTTGGATAGCTCCATATTGCTGAGGTAATGCTTTTGTTGGGTCCAAGAAAGTATGAATCAGAGTCCTAGTCACACGCGGCTGGAGATTGTGATAAACATGGCCAAACCTGTAGAATTGTAGGAGGACCATTGTTATTACATACACAAAGGGACAAAATTTGACACTTTATGGTGCTATTCTGAAGCAAGCATTCAGTTATGATTTTTTAAAATATTTTCTAATAGAATCAAATATAGTTTGGGGTAATTGAAATTTCATATATGTGAAATATAATTTAGTTCAGATTTGTTTCTTGGACTTACAAATTAAATGAAATGATCTTTCATAGAGAATTCCAAAATTATAATACACTGTAAACTAAAGCCAAAAGAAAAGTTTCACCTTTTGCAAATTGAAGCAACCAGGTTTGCAGAAAAGTTTCTCAGCTCCCAATGATTGTCAGAAACTCTATTCCCTAGTCTTTTTGCAACAAGGCACGTAATAACAGACGGCATCAACTGGTGAAGCTGAAAAGAAAATCGAACCAGATCATCAAAATAAATGAAATAGCATCAACTGGTACTTTTTTATGGAAACAACAGTAACTGATCATTGAAGATCAAAAGATTAGTGATCTAGGCACCGTAACAGTTGAACCAAATACAATGGAAGTACTTACATAAGGTTCTACATGTATATGTGGATTTTGAAGAAGGCTTCGGGCAAGACGCATCAAGGCAAATAGGAGAGAAAAATTGTTCATATTTCGTGTAACCTGAGATGATCATAGGAAAATAACACCAGAAATGAGGGACAAAAATTCACCAATAAATTCTATGTTGCAATTAACTTCATTGAAAATATTACCATATAAATACCTCATCAGCAATGAAGTAAATGAAATATGGAACTAAAGGATGTAGTCCTGAGTCTGTTGCCAAGCTGATCAATACTTCTTTAAAGATGATGGAGCCAGATCTGTTCACAGTAACCTCTGTGACCTTTTCAAAGTAAAGCTGCATAGGAAACCACAGAAAATTATGCATGAAATTAGACATGAATCGAAAATTTTAAGAGGAAATGCAAATAACAAATACAAGTATACCTGAAGTTCCCTTGATAGAACATGCTTGATAGGTAATTTAAGGTCAATAGGAAGTCCATCTTCTTTATTCTCAGATTTTTTGCCATCAGAGGATGCAGCAAGTGCTGTAAATAAACAATAATATCAAATGCAAAATACCAGTATTTTCATATAGAAATGCATGCACAAATGCTAAGATCAATGAAACCACGACATGAAGATTAGAAAGTAATATAAATGGCAATTAGAAAACAAAGGGACCATACGAATGGATGAAAATCAATAACAACTTTGTAAAGACCAGAAACCATGTTAGGGAAACCAAAACTGCACCAAAATTTACAATGTACCTTCAACTGGAGTGTTTTCTGGAATTGCAGGCTGCACACCTTCAATTGCCAGCCAATGAGCACTAACTGACACATCTATTGGTGCTTTTGGTAAAGGTGCTTCAATTACCTGCATTAATCAAGCGACATTAATATGAGAACCTAAACAAATTTAAGTACATGACATAGGGGGGGAAAAAATTAAACTCATCAACTTCTTACATCTTTAAACTCCACATCCTTGTTATCAATGTAGAATAAATCCTTATGTCCAGCAACTCTCTTGAACCGCAGATGATCACCTGAGGCAAAGCCATATATAGGCTAATGTAGCACCAAAATTAGAAGTTAAAAGAGAACTAGAAAATCCAACTTCGCAAAATTCCACATCAACACAACATGCAGAATGTGAAAATGGTGAAAGATCAATATGCACATGCAGACCTACAATAAAATTACCGAGGCAACATTTGAATAATATGAGCAGGGTTACAGTTTTGACAACTAATCTTCATGAATATTCAATCAGATTATAACATCGAAACTCCAGTCATGCACTTACATTTAAGAAATAAACTCTTCAAGAAAGGTAAGGCTAAGGGTGAGAAATAAATTCTAAGCGTAAAAGAATTCAAGCTTCTCCGAACACATAAAAGCTTCTGCAATGAAAGCAGCATTAACCGTGTTTCGTAAATACCAGAAGATAGCAGCAAAAGGAGAACAATATTGCTTACCTCCACATTTCTTAACTTGAGTGCACTATCCACATCATCAGTAGTAAGAGTAGTTCGCCTTGAGTGGCGCATGCATTTAATTGCCTCCTGCAGTTTCGAAAAGAGAAAATCTTGTTGGTTTCTTTTGGCCAGTTAAATCATGATTTAACTTCATTAGCTGTGTTAACTGTTACACAAGCTCCATTTCACAAACTATTCCCGAATGTATAAAAACACAACTTATATCTCCTTGCACATTAATAAACTCATCCCAACTATCCTGAGCTTACGATAACAATAGTCTGAAATAGTTGAATGTTACTTTAAATCTCTTAATGACTAACACTAATTATTTCACAGATAGTTTTGAATGATAATTAAAAAAATAATAATAAAATAAAATATAATACAATAAATCAGCCTTTGTATTCAAAATACTTGGGAAAACAAATGGGCACTTTTTCAATTCAAATCCCATTGCATTAAATCTCAAACTTGAAATTAAAACTAAAGCTAGTTCTTGTATAATGTGACAACTACATTACTACCCATTATTATAACAGAAACAAAAAACAATTACTTGACAATAAAAGCATATACATACCTGCATGATCTCACGGACCCGGTACTCAACGTCAGGAGCCAGAGCCAGGGCCACATCAGGGGACAAGTTGGTAATTCCAATGCTTTGAGCAATGACCTCAATTGCTTCCTTTGGCACAATGCTCATCTTTATTTATATATATCTTCCAAATAAAAAAAACTATTATAATGAAAGAGCCTCCTTCCGCTGATTCTGAAAAATTCATAGTAAACAACCCAGATTTTAGATTCTGGGAAGGAAAACTTTTGCAGCAAAAATTCAAATTCAAACCCAATTAAGCAAATTAAAGTATCAAAAACTCAACGAGTCAGGTTGAAAGTATGGATACTTATATACATATATATATATATATATATATATGTGTGTGTGTGTGTGTGTGTGTGTGTGTGTGTGCGCGTGTGTGTGTGTATTCATATGTAGAATTACCTGAAAAGGAGAGCCCCAAACCGGATTTAAGGGTTTACTGTAAAAAAAAATTAGGATTTTTTGAACGATTACTCTTGTTGGGAGAATGGAGACGATGACAGGTCTCACTCTCATGGTCGCCGTTACGAATTTTGGGCTTCGCTCATAGGCCCATGAAATATTCAGTCGTGGGCCCAACCGGCCTATTGGTAAGACGAGTCCAAACAAGTTTCTAGGACGAGGTCGTTTTAAAAGAATATTGTCGTTTGAAAACTATAGGACACACAACCTAGTCGCTATTCCTATTTTTCTATGGGGGAATGCGCTAAGACGGTCTATCTCATTTGAAAATTTTAGTAAGTGACCTAGCATTTTAAGTTGTAAAATAACTGATGGCATGGCCCTGAGTAATTATCCTATTTCTCTTTTGCCAAACTCATCAAGAATACTGTTGAGCAGTGTTAATATCAAATCATGATATCTTAATTCAACAATATTATTGAGTATAATTGAGTAACGTCAAAGATAGTGTCGAGTTATACTCAATAAAGAACATTCCAATCTTTAAAATAAGTTCATAACTTAAAAAGGCTAATTTTGCAAAGTAGTATAGAGAAAGACTAGTTATCGAAGAAGCTATTTAAAATAGGCTCATTTGATACTAACCTTTTTTTTTTTCACTTATGTTGTCATTTCTTACCATCTCTATAATCTCTGTCTTTTTCCTTTTAGTGCAATAATCTTTGTGTTGTTATCAATTGTAATACCATCCTAATTAATCTCTCCTCTGTATAAAATGGCTAGAAATTGTTTAATGCACGTTAAAAGCATTAGATGATATTTACGCTAACTAACACCATCCACATTAGGAAATTATATTAGGTTTCTATCCGACCCTCTTCGTTATCAAATTTCACCTTCTTTTAAAGCAGTAATGGTAGTCATCCCTAGAATTGCTAAGTATTATCCCTGAGTTTATAAAAATAAATAAATAAATAAATAAAACAAACAAACAAACAAACTTGGCCCGAGTTACGAGAAGTGTAAAAATTGACCATAACGCAAGTATTTGTGTTTGGAGGTTAAGTAAAGATACTATCGACCGATTGGTTTGTTTGTTTTATTTGTATATTTTGAACTAAAAGTTTAAAAGTAGAGATTTTAGCACATTTGATATTGTGATCATGATTTTGAATATGAAATTCTAAGATCTAGTTTTTGTATCAAGGATATGTATATGCCCAAACATAAGTCCATCGTACCACAATTTACTCTTTTTTGTTGTTATTTCTCTTTTTCTTAATAGAATTAAAAGACAAATTAATTATATTACACTAAACACTCTTTTGATAAGAGTTCGTACCCATGTCAATTGTCATTCCGTTTTGATAATTAAAAATCACACACACACATGTGTGTATATATATATATATATATATGCAAGCAAATTACTTGGCTCTTTCATGCCAACACAACAATCATTCCACTTGACTCGAATTTGAGTAATGTGTCTGCAAATCTATAATGCTGTCCTACGTTCAAGGTTATTGTTGTCTTCTTATTAAGCCGATGTTGTAAGCAGTTGTGCTTGCGGGTACATGTTGATGTCATTTTTCAAACGTCTGCCCTATCTTCATTCTCTGTCGTTTATTTTGGGATGATGGATGTTGTTAGATAACGTCGTTTCCTAACCACTCATGTCGTGGATACGACCATACGATACAGGTATGTTGTTGACCGTCATACTCTTTCTCTCCCGCCATTAATCTGGATATTATGGTGAAAATACAAGAAAAGATAAGCATATAAAAAAAGAAAACCAATTTCTAAATTATGCCAGCGACACAACATACAAGTGTTTTGGTTCTCGACAATTACTCCATGAGGCACAAGAAGAAATCGCGGGCGAAATACTATATTACAATCATTATAGCAATTACGAAAGTCGATCCACACAACGGACACACAAACACAGAAAAAAAAAAAAAAAAGGGCGCGGTTCTGCATGTTATAAACTCAATCGTGTTCTTTTACAAGTATTTGACCAGCAGATATATGACAGCAGCCAGAACCACAATCCCGATGACTGATAACAGCATGGACATGCAGGAGCAACCGCCCTTGACACGCTTGTTCAAAATTGCCAAGTTCTTCTGCACTCGCTGTTTCGTAGAAGAAAGACCAAAAATGAGATGTTAGTTTCAGAATGATTCTGCCACAATAGAAGATTACGACGCATGAACACAAAATTTACAGCAAAAATACCATCTTTGACTTTTGCTGATGATTCTTTTGGTTATAATTTTTATAACAAAAACAAGCATCCTCGCCACGGCTAGTTATTCAGAGACACCTCAAAAAGATATGGCATATCTCGAGTCTTCAAGCATTAGATGTGTATCTTTTACACAAAATCGAAAATCTTATCTATTTCTTTTAAACGTTCTGACAAATTTTTTACCATGACGTTCATCACCACATCTCTAAGGACAACAGAGAAGCTAAAAACTTTTGACATAGGACTACACACTGCTTCTCAAGATACAAGTTAACCACATGCAGTTGTAAACATGAAACTCCATTCTTATTAGAATTATACAAGAATTGAGATTGTTACCCGCAGCCGAGAGTCTGTAACATCCACATGGTAGTCCAAGTCATCCTGAGTAACAATACAGACACGTGATTACTCAGAGAGCAGGTACATTTTAAAATAAATACAAATAATAATATGTAATGAGTAATGATAAACTTCACGGTGAATAATCAGAGACAAAAACCATACAATAAGTCTAGTGTGTAGGTCTAGCTCTTCATTGACTGCCAGTGCAATATGTTTTGTGCTAATTACAGTCTCCTCCAACTTCTCGAGGCCTTCATCTTGCTCTGTTTCAAATGTATGAACTTAAAATACCGTACTTAAAAACCAGCATAAAGAAATTGTAATATAACAAAAAACAATGTTCTAGGTAATTAAAGTGAACTGCCTTTCATAACTTGTCGTTGAAAACCAACAAGGCCATTGTTGTCCAACCCAGCTGCCCTGCTCATGGCATCAGCAGGCTTTATCTCTGGCCCAAGCAAGCTGTCTCTGTTAGCAAAATTTGACATGTTCAATGTTGAAGCCATCTGAGTCACTTTTGACTTCAAATTTACAAGCATGTCTTTGCGGCGATTCATCTCTTTCTCTGATCTGTGCACAGACAAATAGGCAACATTAAAAAGTTTCATACCAACACCCAGACTTCATTTTACGACATGGAGTGGCCAAAAATCACCACATCCAATCAAGTGAACATTGAATACAATCAGGTTCAGTACTTCTTTAACTACTTCATGGAATCTTCCAAATTCCAACTTATCAACAGAAAAAAGTAGAATCAACTTCGTCAAAGAGCTTTATCCTTTTTATCTGAGCAAGCATTAATTCAATAGTGGGAACAACATTTGACACCCTGCATGACAATATCAGGTTTCTCCTTATTAGGTTGCTAAAATTCAACGAAATTAACTTACATGGGCTGCTTTCCAGGAAGCTTTGATAAAAGGGACTGTAAGCTATCAAGTCTGGTCCCTAAGATTGTGATCTTCCTCCTTATAGCGGAGGCATGACGCTGTGCTTCTGGGCCTGACGCGTGCAGTGAACTCCGTTCTGATATCATCCCATTGATATCATCAGCAAGCTTCACTGCTTCGTTGTATTCTTTTGTCCATGAATCCGAAGAAGATGCCATTGACCTAAAAGATAAGAAAGAGTTAAACTAGTTCAAGACAAAAATAAAAATCAGTAGAAAGTTATGAAGGACCTTTAAAAATCTGGGTGTTTGCAAGATAACGAAAAGACCAACACAGACAAAAATAAGATTAAGGATGAACTGAAATGCGGGAGAATATTGCCATTCAAGTACTGGAATTCTTTTTCCTCTAAATTAAAGGCCTAGACCTGTAGACCAACCCAACCTAAACCTGGGCACTTCTTCAACATTGCAATACAGCACCATTGCCGATCCCTTCTGACAATGTTTAAGCTGTACAATTATAATCCAAGACATCACATAATAGTAGTAATACCCACAATAAAGAACCATTTGAGGAGCTACGAAGCATAGTTCAATTCTCTCAGCTAAAAAAAGCAGCGTCAACTGAACAATGCTGCAAGCACAAATCTAAATCACTAATCAATACTTGTACAAATGCACCCTTTTTGACTCCGAATTCCGAAGATCGAGCTTCTTTGGTGCTTCAACCCAACAAGGAATATAATTTGGATTAAGCTCCAAAAAAAATTCTAAAAAAAATATGACCCAAAAAGCTCAATTCGAGACCAAAACAACAGCAACTAAATCACCAAAAAAAAAAAAAAAGAGAGAGAGAGAGAAGAAAGAAAACCTTTTCATTCAGATATAGTATGCAAAATCCAATTTCGCTTTCCTAGCTCACAATGCTCAAAAAACTTGGCAATTTCACCATAGCTACCACCAATTCAAAATACCCATAACCCAACCAATATATCAAATTGATCTTCGAGCGAGAAATCGAAAACAACCAAAAAAGATCCCCAAATTCACCAAAAATTTCAAAATTTCCCGAAACCCATTACGAAAACTATCAGTAGATGGTCAAATTCGACACAACAATAATCGAATTATCATAAAACGAAACGTTCGCAAAGAAGCCAGAATTGGAATTACCTGAATTAGGGATGAAATTGAGGCTCGATCAGAGAATGGGATTCCGATGATGATCGAAACGAGGTCGTACAAGGTCAAACGAGTGTGTATAACAGGGTTGGGGTTTACTCCCTCTATTTTTTTTTATTTTTTTTTTGTGGGGGGGAATATAAGAATTGAATGGTTTTTTAATGGAAGGCGACGTACGGAACCACCTGAGCAAGCCGCGTTTTTTGTCCGACCCCGTCGTCCGTTTTGTTTGAATTTCTTCTGTAACATAACCTCACACTCTAATTATATAAATAAAAATAAGGAATGGACCCTACGACGTCGTTTCTTTTGTTGTCTTCTACTATACGCACCGTTTTGGCGCGCACACACACTTTCCAACTCTATTGATGACTAATGCCAACTTTTCTTTTTTCGAAAAAGAAAAAAGAGTGAAAACAATATATTTATAGAAAACCCACTTTTTAGATATCGGACTTAGGTCTAAGTCATACCGAAAATACCGAAAATAGGTATAAAAGTCTATTATCTCTAATGAGTAGAGTAGAGATTGGATAGTAGTAAGTAATTTTTTTTTAATTTATGTTAAATAAAGATCATTAGTTAAGTCACACTTAAAAAAAAATAGAAAACAAAAGAAAGTAAATTAAATCAAGTGATAAGAATACTCATTTTTTGTGATTTCGACCTTAGATTCGAATCATACTGAAAGTAGATTTCGAATCATACTGAAAGTAGACGTGAATATCCTGATAAGTGAAATGAGAATTAGATAATAGTAAGTATTTTTTTTAATTTGTAATAAATTGAAGTCATTAATTAAACTTCACTAAAAAGACAAAAAATAAATAAATTTTTTCTCCTTCCCTATTTATTTATTAGTCACTTTTTTCTTTCCTGGGAATTGGAAAATAATTTCAGCTGCGAAGGTTTGATTTTCATCTTCACCTCAGAATTAAAAGGACAAGCCAACTCTTTTTTTTTTGTCTTATTGTGTCTGAATTTATTGCTAAACTAAAACTATAAATAATCCATTGAAATAGATGGGTCGATTTCTCTTCCTTTTAAGTTGTGTAATGAAATGATGGCAACAATTTGAAGGCAAGCTGTCATTTGAAATGAGAAAAGATAAAAAGGACATAACTCTCAACATGAAAACCAAATTAAATTGAGACTAGCGGGCAACATTGGCTTATTGAAACCAATATCTATCCTAAATCACCACTTTTATTGGTTTGATGGTCACAATCCCACCAGCTACTGAAGTAACTCGGTTAAATCAGCTCATCAATTTTGTTTTGCAAGAAAGAATGGTGATAAGTTCCAGAGTAAACACAGAGCTTATTGCTTACACCAAGTCCCACCACCAAAAAGGGCTTCAATTTTGCACCAAAAGTACCAGATGTTAATCCATGTAATGTTCAAATTACAGAACATGCAGTACCAAACGTTTAACTGAAACAATCATCTCAAAAGAGAGGCATTGGACGCAAAACAAAAGGGCAAGTATTCATTGGAAAGACTTTCCCTGACAATTTGATTTATTTCATTCTGAACATTATGATTGCAGCAACGAATCAATCAAGCTTTAGGCGCGGCTGCTCCCGCTTTCACGAGGTCTTCCAGTGCCTTTGTAATCTGTGCCTCACTTAAACCTTCCAAACGAATGCCCCTCTCAACACCCAGGTCTGTTCAATAATCAAATGTCCACAAAGATGAAACCATAATGTTTTGTTCAGTAAACAACCAAGGGCTATGGTATCAACAGAATTTGCAAAACAATTGATACAAGTCATATAATGCGTACCAGAAAAGAGCGAGAGCTAAAATGCAACTAGAATGGGAATGAAAGTTATGATGGTCCACGTTCAAACAGTGTCATGCGTAGTACCTACTATTGCTAGAATACAACTTCTAATCACTAATCATAGATGACAACAAGAATGGAAAAAGAAAATCAGCTCCTTATTGAAAGTGGCCAGAAGAAGTTTTTTTTTTTTTTTTTTTTGAAATGGTTTTTAATTATCTCTTATGCTACTTAAATTGCACAATTTTTCCTATTAGCACCATAATTCTAGGTCAACCTTAGATTACGCACGGGCATTGTCAAAATAACTTCAATGCCCTTTTACATAAAATTATTGAAATTTTGGTGGTTGTTAGCTATATATATCTAATAACATGCTGGTTCCAAACAAAACAACCCTGATGAACTCAACACTACAGAAAGAACCACTGACTTTTAGCTACAAGAATCAGATTCTTTGGTCATTGAACAGCCAAAAATTCCATCTCATAAGCACTAATCACAATCTTTTCAGTGCTGTAATCAGTTCACTAAACTGGCTTTTAATGGTAACTTCCATCTTTCACTTACACAGGACAGTTAGTTGTTGGGGATATCAATTTTAGACAAGAGAAACTGCCAATAGGATATGAGAACTCAATTTGAAGCATTCCCTTCAACTATAAAACCTAAATGTCTAATATCTTTAGGCCTTAACAAGAAAAAGGTCATAGGGTGGCCTGCAACTTCATCTTCCCAATTCACCAACAGTCATCATCACAACAGGTTTTGCATATGCAGCTTTCAAATGAAACATCAACAATAGAACATAATCAATGTTTATGATAGAATGAAAAAGAAAAATTTGTGACTGGCAAACTTTCAGGCTTGTCATGACAAAATTCACAGCTTCAAGGGTAAGAACTCATTTCCCAAAACAAGCAACAGATTTAATCAATTAATTCTAAAACATTCAAAGCACTTTGTAGGGAAAACTTTAGATATGTGATCATAAAGCCCCATTATATGCTAAGACGAGTTATGAAACATACTTAACCAAGGATTTACCTTTTGAGTTTTTTTCACTATTTGTTTCTAAGTCTGATACTTGGACTCTCAGATTCCCATGAAAGGTTCCTCGTGTAATTTTCAGTAGCAGAACAATAACGAATTAATGGCTGGAAATCATGATAACTCCTACTAATTTAAGAGGCCATTATTCAGGTAGGCATAACGAAGAGACCAAAGTTCGAAACCTTGATAGCTATAGTAATAGAAGACACTTTTTGGTTCAATCACATCCATTTACATTAAAGTTTAAGAATTTTCTGGTTAAGTTCACAAACACAAGAAACTTCAAAACCCATAACTAGATTAAAACTAAGAAACCGAAAGACATAAGAAAGAGTCAAATAATACCATATCTAGCCCATAACTGAGGTTCAATTCCACTGCATTCCCGGATCAAGATTGGAAATTTGGGGTTCAATGCCTTCAGATCCTGGTAATTCCTCTCCACAAATGCTCTGCCAAAAAATAAAAAATAAAAAGGCATAAACCATTTTCAAGTCTCTTCACTCTACAATAAACAAAAGAACGTTAGACCCACAAAAAATTCTCTATGACCCACTGCTCAAAAACTCAGAGCGGCCATGGATAAGAGTTTCGTACTTGAAATTACCATGAAATCAACTCAATAATTAAGATACGAAAATAAATCAATACACCATCAAGGTAAGGAGTGAGAATGAAGACCTGGTAGCGGAGCTCGCAGGGGACGATTGGCACAGTAAAATCCTGAGCTCCTTCAAATTCTTAGATAATTGTCCTCTCCACGCCATTTCCTTTGCTATAAAGACAAATCAAATTGCCAAGGAGATCAACCATTAGCACCGTTCGAAGAAAATTAAAAACAATAATAATAAAATGGAGAAGAGAGTTTTGGAAATGGGTTTTTAATAAGAAGAAGAAGGAGAAAAGTTTCAGACCTCTAATGGAATAAATGGATGAGCGGACGACGACGACGGCGGCGACTATCGATTTTGCGATGTCTCCTTCAAACGAAGAACAAAAGAAAGGCTATGGGGGAATCCGTCGAGACCTTTTCTGTGATTAGTGGAACTTGTTTTTTTTTCTTTTTTTCTTTTGTGGTAATTTTATTGTGGGTTAATTGCAAAAATGCCTCTCAATTTTTATTAATATTCACTTTTAAACCTTTTTTTTTTTGAACTATTTTATGAGAAATGTGATTTGTTATATGAGAACTCAAATAGAGTGAAAATCAATTTATAATTTCAAAAGTAAGTGAAAATTTACCTTTAAAGGTTTATTTTGAAGATGTTAATTTGAAAATCGGATTGGTTTGCCAAATAGACCATTTAGAAAGTGATTGTTAATAAATGTATTAGTTTTTAGAAAATTTTTTGCTAAATAAACTTTTTAACTTATAGTTCCACCACGTTTGGCATACTTATCAAACCATTAAAAGGCTATTTTATAAATTATTTCTAAAAAAATGTTATTCTTGAGAAGTCACTTTCGAAAATGTCCAACTTCCTAGGTTTCTATTGGAAAATCTATATACATTTATTTTAAAAATAATGTCAAAATAAGTCTTTAAAGTGTTGTTGAAAACATTGTGGTTTCATGATGTTACGATGCTCATTGCAGATGATTAGGTACTACATCAATTTCGCTCCAATGTTAGTTTGTCTCCCTTATATTATGCGATCACGAGTTTTATAATTACAATTATGACCATTTTCTTAAATACATTATATCACTCCTAACAAGTTATGTGGCTGCCAATATGATAGTACAATAAACAAATTTTACATTTTGAACAACAAATTAAGCAATCTGATGGATTGATTAGGGGGAAATTGTGAAATCACCCTTGCAAAGTCAAAAGCATAATTTTATTTGAAGATGTTATGAGGTTGAGGTTGCCTCCCCCCACCCTCCGGACGTTTACAACTTTGAAGAAGTCTAAATTTCTAGTTTCCTAAAATGCTTGTACAAAATATATCCACTTGCATAAACGTTTACATTCCAATAATATATGTATGTATAATATGTCTATGATATTAGATAATATAAATATATATATATATATATTAATTAGAATCCACCATAGAAAAAAAAAACATTACTACATGTTGATGGAGGTTTTATCAACAATAAATTTATGAATAATTAAGAGATGTGGCTTGTGTAAATTGAAATAAATAATCAAAGCAAATAAGGAGAGAGGGATTTATAGTGGTTCGGCCCCGAAAAAGATGAGCCTACGTCCACTGTTTTCTCACTATATTGATGAATATTCAAGGGTACAATACTCGAAAGCTATTGAAGAATGCTCAAGACTTAGACTACCCAAAGTTTGGAATACCCTAAGCGTGTATTTGCTCTGACTTCTACTCTCTGTGACTTGTTTCTGCCCAGAATTTGTGATGATCTCTTCGGAACATAGAGCCCCCTTTATATAGATTGTAGTGACCTTATCCCCCTAGGTTCCTTATGTCTCTAGGATCCTAATTGAATAAACGGGTAACCATACAATTGGGTAATTATCCAATTAAGTAATTGGATAATTATTCAAAACGGATAACTAGTTAATTACAAACAATACAATTAGATAACTACTCGAAAAGGATAACTTAGTTAATCGCAAATAGGAGTCTTCAGTTTCCCTTTCCTTGTAGGTTTCTTCCACAGCATTTACCTATTTCCCTCTTCTTGTAGGTTTCCTTTATAGTGTTTTCGTGTTTCCCTTTTCCTATAGGTTCCCTGTTTGTTAAGGAAAACTATACGGAGAAGGTCGCACAAAAACCTGCAGAAGAGGTCGCATATAAGCATCACGGAGGAGGTCGCATATATCCTTCTTGGAGGAGGTCGCATATAAAACTTATGCGACCTTAGGATTTTAAACCGCATAACACTACATAAAGAAAAAAAATGGTAGGCTTAATAACTATATCATCCAAATAAGAAATTCTAATTCATCAGATTATCATCTTAATCTGTATTAAAGTTGAAGCTATAAAAAAGATATTTTATTATGGTCACCTCACTGATATAAGTTGTTCATTGCAGTGAGACCAACCAAATAATGATGGGTGTTCATAGTATGCTTTTTATCGGCATGATGGTAAAATCATAATCTAACTAAATCATTAGTTTATTCTGATTTATTTTCATGATTTCAAATTTGAGGATGAAAACATAACTAAGCTATTAACATAGTTTGGTTCGGTTTCATCAGTTTATTTTTATTTATTTTAAATATTTTAAAATAGAATTAATCTCACAAACCTCAAAATAAAATACTTAGTTATGAAATTGTTACAACTAAATAAGTATTTAATATTAATTTCAAGAAAAATAGACCCAAAAGGAAGTTGAAGTTAAAAATTATTACGTAAAACTAGAAACTATTGAGTTGGAGAAGTGTGGTGTGCATAAATTTTAGACACCTAATAATAAAATAGCATACATATTTGATTATCTAAATATACAAAGTAGTTATAAAAAAATTAAAAATTGACGGGGTTCAATTTGGTTTCAACGGTTTGACACGTTGAAGTCACAAACTAAACCAAACCAATGATTTTTGAAAACCTAGAAAGCAAGATCAAATCATATGATTTCATTGGTTTCAATATTTTGACGGTTTAATTGACATACAAACAATTATGTTATCCAATTAAGGAAGTCTTAACAAAGCTAAGAGAAGAATGATTTACTACAGTCACAATACTGATCATAGTCATTCTAATTAGGTGGAACCCAACCAAACAACTTTCTTATCCAAATAAGGAAGTCTTTACTTGTGTATAAGATAAGACAAGAATGATTTTACTATGATCAAATCACCAATACAAGCCATTGAATGAGGTAGGAACCAATCAAATAACAATCTCATTTGAATAAGGAAGTCTTAACTGATCTGTATTTAAAGTGAAAGCTAATAAAAGATTTTTACTATAGTCACAATCACATTATGATTTGAGTTATTCATTGAAGAGACCCAAGAAGTATTTATATGATTCAAATATGGAAATCCTAGCCTTTCTCTATTAAAGTGGAAGCTAGTAAAGATGGATTTTACTATGGTCGTATTACTAATTGAGTTGTTGATTGAAGTAAGACCTAACTAAACAATTATCTTGTCCGATTAAGGAAGTCTTAATCTATCTTCGTTCAAAGTAGAAGCTAATAAAAAAAATAATTTTACTAGAGTCACATCATCAATCTAAGTCATAAGTCATTCATTAAGAAGGGATAATCAAACAACTATCTCGTTCATATAAGAAACTTCTAATCTATTTTTATTATAATGGAAGCTAAGATAAAAGTCCTAACTCATTCTTATTTTAGCGAAAGTTAATATAAGAATGATTTATTATGGCAACGTGACTGTTAAGAGAAAAATAAATTTATTGTGGTTGCATTACCAAACTAAGTTATTCATTAAGATGTAATACAACCAAATAACTATCTAATCCAAATAAGGAATTTCTATAATCCATCCTTATTAAAGCGAATGCTAAGATAAGAATGATTTACTAAGACAATGTAATTATTATGAGTTGTTATGTCAATAAAACCTAATCTAATTAACGACCTAAATTTATCTCATGTGATTGACTCAAATTATAACACAACGTAAGGGAATAATGCAACAAAACCTCAGAGTTGGCTAATTTAACCTTCCTGTAAACATAACTCCACGAGAAAAGATAAAAAAAAAAAAAAAAAAACAATTACGTGACTAAACGCTATAAAGAAATAATTCTTTCTTTTAAAAGGAAAGCAAAGGGGCCATATATCAACAGAATGAAAGAACGGGAAAAAGTAGAAAAACAAAGAGCTCCCGAAATATAAATAAATGAAAATGAGGTGGCAATCTTGCAAATCTCTCAAAACTCGGGGGAGAGAAAAAGAAAAAGGAAAGAAGTGAAACCACACTAGTATTTATACACACTACAGTACAGTGGAGCAAAACCAAAATATAAAATTCGGAGAGAGAGAAAGATTCACAGATTCGGAAAAGTGACTAGGTGAGAACTAGAAGTAAGGAGAGAGAAAGGGAGGGAAGCTGGTGAAGAGGGTTAGAGAGAGAGAGAGAGAGAGATGTCAGACCTAGACCGGCAAATAGAGCAGCTGAAGAAGTGTGAGCCTTTGAAGGAGTCGGAGGTGAAAGCTCTGTGCCTCAAAGCCATGGAAATCCTCGTCGAAGAGAGCAACGTTCAGAGGGTTGATGCCCCTGTTACCGTTAGTCTTCTTTCTCTCTTCTCACTTGTGTATTTATCTGTATTGATTGGGCTGTTTTCTTTGCGATTTAGTTGAGTTTGCTAGTTTTGCCGAGTTGTTTTCTGGGTTTGTTTTGATTTTTGGGTTATGGGTTTTGATTCTCGACGTGGGTTTCTTCGTTGGATTTGTTTTTTTGGCTCGTGGGTTATCTCTCATTCTCTGATAGTTGAGAAATTGTATACTGATACGGAAGTTTAAACTTTTTTAATTTGGAGAAAATTGCTTGTTCATTATAATGTTATTTTACATGGAGTTTTAGGTTATTTACTTGTATTATTATTAGGGGTTAGGTGTATATGTAGGGTTATGGGGGTTTTGAACAAAATTGAAACGTTAAAATTTGGTCATGATTGGAAATTAAAGCTGCTTTGTGGGTTTTTTTTTTTTTTTAAAAGTGAAATACGCACATTAATTTGCGTTGACTAGTTGTGGAAGAAAAAGAGTAATTTGGCTTAGGCAATAATATTAGTCAGTTTGATTCCATTTGACTTTCATTAGCTACCTAAAGAGAACGTTTAATACTGCCCGTACTCTTATTTTTTTAGGGTGAATGTGCAAGCCGGACTTGGCATTATGAGGCCATATGTTTGTATGTATTGGAAACTTCCTTTACTCAAAGGGCTCAATACAATATGTTTTGGTGCATTTTCATTGTAGTTGAGGAGGATCCGGTATTTTTGCTAAACTGCATGAATTTTCTTTTTAACAGATATGTGGAGACATCCATGGTCAGTTTTATGACATGAAAGAGCTTTTCAAAGTAGGAGGTGATTGCCCTAAGACTAACTACTTGTTCCTTGGAGATTTTGTTGACAGAGGATTTTACTCTGTGGAGACCTTTCTACTTCTACTTGCCTTGAAGGTAATAAAATTGGAACTTTGCGTGGTTTGTTGCATTAGAAACTCGTGTTACTCTTTCATTGTAAGAATATTTCTTTTGATCTTCGATATCTTTACGTTTGAAGTTTTGGCCATTTTGTTCAGAGGCTCTATAAAAGCATGACTTCATTCCTGTAAAACTTATTTTTCTCTTTAGAGTGGGGCTAGGCATGTCTGTATGGTTTAGTGTATGACCATTTTCTTAAGCATTGTTGGGATTCCAAAGTGCATGTTCTAGGTTAAAAAATTCTTCATCCTCTGTTGACATGACTACAAAGGACAATTTGTTGTAGTCTAGGTGTTCTAGTACTTCTGATTTACAGACAACACCTAGGCACAAAATAGGAGTCTTTACCATTGAATGTTGTTATTTGATTTCTGTTAGTGGATGAGACCGCTTAAATTCTCTATTACCACTGTTGGATAGCAGCATTTCTCTCTCCCTCTCTCTCTCTCTCTCTATTTTTTTTTTTAATAAAAAAACATGTAGGATCCTGCGAACTGTTAATTTAATCATATCAGTTTTGGGGATTTGTCTTGACAAGATATTGGTTTACTAACTTCTTGATTTGAATGTACTTATGATCAGGTGAGATATCCAGATCGGATAACCCTTATCAGAGGGAATCATGAGAGTCGCCAAATTACACAGGTTAAGGTTCTTATGTGGCACCTTGGTTGGTGATATCTAATTATGCATTCAAAATGTTTACTGGTTACCCTTGTCCTTGTCTAAACAGGTATATGGATTCTATGATGAGTGCCTTCGTAAATATGGTTCTGTGAATGTTTGGAGATATTGCACTGATATATTCGATTACCTAAGGTGTGTTGCCAACTTCTGTCATACAAAGCTTGAAACATCTATTTGTGGCAAACTGACAATTGTGATATCAGGAGATGGTTGGATTTTGGTATTCTGATTGTTTCTGCATCGGTTGCCAAACATCCTTTTCTTTCTTTGAAAGTAACAGTGACCCAGTTTGTTTAGGTTGAGTGACATAAGGCGAGTTATTAGGGGTTTGAATGTAGCTACTGGGAAAAGAAAAAGTGTTTCTTCATCGGGTTGATTTAATTAGTAGGAGTGAGCTCCTTAAGATTCTTGTACTTGTTTTTAAAAGTGCAGAGAGGTTGCCTTTTTTCTCCTTTTGACTTGCCACTGCAGTGCTACTTTTCCATGTCAAATATGTAGCAAAATATGAAATATTGCATTGGTGAGGTGGGTGGATTCTTCAATTCTTTTCAGTATCTCCATTTCACGCTGCCAACTTGCTTTTAGACACTAAGCCTACTGACAAACTTGACAGATGGCTTGATTTTAACATTTTCTTCTTTGTATTTTGTTGTCACCATATGAACTGGACTCGGTTGTGAAAGCACCCCCGCCACTGAAGCAATCTCTTAAAGAAGCAGGTGTCACCTGTTTTTTAATGTAACTGAATGAAGCTTACAATGTTTTATTGTCAAAGCATCACTCTCTTCCTTTTTTTTAAAAAAAAAAAAAAACCTAAAAGCTTAAATGATAACAGCAAATATTACTTTTATGGTCATCCTTTAGTTACATCTCTTCCTGGACAGCCTAATTTGTTCTTCTTTTCCTCTTTCTTACGTCTTCTTTCTTTGGTGGTTTATTACAGTCTGTCAGCTCTTATTGAGAACAAAATATTTAGTGTCCATGGTGGTCTTTCCCCGACCATTTCAACTTTGGATCAGGTCTGAGATTCCATCACAGAATATTTAGTTTTCTCTTCTCAAGCTCTATATTACTGACGTGCCCTGCTGTGACAGATACGCATAATTGATCGAAAGCAAGAAGTACCTCATGATGGTGCAATGTGTGACCTGCTATGGTCAGACCCAGAGGATATTGTGGATGGTTGGGGTTTGAGTCCGCGTGGTGCTGGTTATCTGTTTGGTGGCTGTGTTGTTACGTCATTTAACCATGCAAACAACATTGATTATATATGTCGTGCCCATCAGTTGGTTATGGAAGGATATAAGTGGATGTTCAATAGTCAGATAGTGACAGTATGGTCCGCGCCAAATTACTGCTACAGGTAAATCGGTTACTTTTAATTTGCCCATCTGTTCTTGAGTTCAAATTTTCATTCCTTTCACGCCTGTCTTGTAGATGTGGTAACGTGGCTGCGATTCTTGAACTGGATGAAAATCTTAATAAGCAGTTTCGAGTGTTTGAAGCTGCTCCACAGGTTTGTACATTGAAAGTTTACTTGCAATAGATCAAAGTAATAGAACTAAATAATGTTTGGTTGGTTGAATAGTTTCAAATATGTTCGCATGTCCCTCAGTTTAAGAGACGATTGTAATTCATGCTAATACTGTGGGGGCAAGTGCGTGGCGAGTTTTGGTCACTACATTTTCTCATGGGAATTTATAAAGGAATAAAAATAAAGCATAAAATGCTTAATTTGTTACATTTCAAGGTTTGTTATATAGTGGCCCTGAAAAATTGTGATATAAATGCAGGAATCAAGAGGGGCACCTGCCAAAAAACCGGCACCAGACTACTTTCTATGATACTGGTTTTGGTGAAGTTTACCTTTTTAGAGTCCGCAAATCTTCAATTAGTGAACAACCTATACATCCCACATTGTTGATGGAGTTGGTTTCACTCGAAACCAGAGGGGGGTATTTATCGGTAGTAGACTTCTCAACAGTCGTTTCCACAAAGGACCAGCGATAATCGTGTACTTGTTCTGTTGGTGATCAGTTTGGAACATTGAGATATCTTTCGTTCTTTGTCTTCTACCATCTTTGATACCTGTTTGTATAAGTAATGTGCATTATTACCATCTGCCGTCTGTTTTTTGTGCATTATAGAATCCTTGTACTTGTTAGAGCAGATTTTTAAAGAAGGGAAGCCTTTGCTTAATTTGATTATATAAAGCTACTCATATTGAGTTTCGTCCTATTTGGGCAATAGACACTCTGTTCTCTCTTTCTGTGACCCTCATTAAATTTCTAAGCCCCCTGCGTGTGGCGTTCCGAGGATCAATTCGCCAAGAAAAATATTTCAGTTTTGTGTTGCGCAATGAGATATTGGATGAGTTGACGACTTGTTGTTGATGCTTTTTTTTTTTTTTTTTTTTTTTTTTTTTTTTTTTTTTTTTTTTTTTTTTTTTTTTTTTTTTTTTTTTTTTTTTTTTTTTGTCTTTTTGTTTGTTTGTTTGTTTTGTTTTGTTTTTTTTTTTTTCCGTGTTTTTGCTGAAAAAAGGGTTACAAATGCGAGTGGTGTAACCGGATATCTTAGGAGATTTTGTGTAATTGTCTTATGATAAATAGATTGCTCATATAGTTCGAACATCACAGCTGTTTTAGTTCGATGTCACGACTTCGATCCTCATATACTTCGTAATCGCAGCTGTCTCAGATGTCTCAGTTTGAACTCTCGATTTCTTGCACGAGGGACGAGTGACAAAGTAAAAAGGATAGAAAGTAAAACTAGGAGCGTTTTTTATTCTTTGAGTTTTGTTTCGAGTTTGAACTTATGCGAATCTTGGCAACAGATGCATTCGCCTGAACAGATAACACGCGCCTGAATGATGTTTTTAACAAAGTGGGTGTTGTTTCTACAGTCAGCCAAGTATCATCAGCAATATTTACTGTATAAAACTATAAATCAAAATTTTGAAGTAGATAATTTCAAAAACTCGACCAACTAACTTCTTATGCTTGAAACTCTCACTCACAATTGTTTGGTTTTCCACGTGTTGCTTTCCATTTTCACCAGTTCGTGTACGAAACATATTTAATATATCAGAACCTACCTGTTCTACAAATCCCAGGACCCAAAATATCACTTCTGTTCTTAAATTAAGTTTCGCAAAAGAAAAACAAAAATCTTTTAATCATAAAATTTTTGAGTGTCTTCTCACATGGGTTTTTTCTCAAAGTTCATGGCATCCAAAGTTCTGTCTTTGTTTTTGCTGCTTCTGTTGATAATACCCTCAAGTTTCCAAGAAGAAGGCTTTATCTCCCTGGTCATATCAGATAAGGGTCTCGATTTTGCCAAGGATTTGCTGATAGAGAAAGCTATTTCCTCCATAGTTCCACTTCAACTCCCTCAAATTGAAAAGCAAGTGAAAGTGCCAATAATTGGCACAGTTCATGTTGTTCTTTCTAATATCACAATCTATAGTGTTGATGTCCCTTCTTCATATGTGGAGACCGGCGAGACGGGTATTGTTTTGATTGCTTCTGGTGCTACTGCGAACTTGAGTTTGAATTGGAAATACTCTTATAGTAACTGGTTTATTCTGATTTCTGATAATGGGAGAGCCTCTATCCAGGTATGTGTGTAGTAACTCGGATGGGTTTCTTTTGATTTTTGGTTTTTGCTATTGTTACAATCTACTTTGTTTTAGGATTTTAAGCAAAAACCAAGACAACCCAAAACCAAAAAGCATGATATTGGTCTACCCTTGAAGTAGATATATACGAGTATATATTTTAGTTTTAAAGGAAAGGAGAACAGATTATCAGTTGCCTGTATATTCAGCCCAGAAATGTGCAGCCTTATCTCTTAATAATAGACCGTTGTTTAAGTTTATGAAGTATGGTTCTATAGATTCTAATAACTGTACATAGAGGTGCATCAAATTGTCCTTCGCTTTCATTTGAGGAGTTATCCTAGTCAATATCAGAGGCAATATGAAATCTACCCTTTTGCATATTCTTTGAACTCAGAGAGCATGGACTGAAGAAGCTTAGCAGGTTTTAGGATAACTATGTACCTTATGCAGTCATGGTTACATTTTGATGATGTTGAATGATGTTCTGACTTTTTGAGAAAAAAACTGAATCACGGGAGTTGTTCAATTGGCTTATATTGTTTTCGATAAGTGGTGTCCTGATTAATTATTAGTTATTGACAGTTAGTTCAGTTATAATGTAAGTTAAAGCGGTTAACAGGACTGCAGCCTGACTAATTAGCTTTGTAACGAACTTAGGCACTTTTCAGTTAATAATTGGATCTGATCAATTTATAAATAGATGCTTAAGATAGAAAATCTTGTCACCAAGCGTGTGATTCACTCTGTAATGAGTTCATATAGTGCATCGAGACTAAGAGAGTTTTCTGGGTTTGTACTGTGGCTTTCTGGTTGTTTGATTACTGAGAAAACAGTTAGTGTTTATGTGATCATTCATGTGATGAGAGTCTTTGTACTTGTGAGTGAATTAAGGGTGTAAAACATCTATTCTAGCGGATTGACTAGGGAGATAATCCCTACCTTGTATGTAAGATTAGTTTATGCCATTGCTACTATTAACCAAATAAAACTTATTGTGTTCATCTTTGTTTCTTTTCTTTCTGTCCATTCTTTGTTCAGAATTGGAGGGGTGAATCCTCAGTTTTAAGCATGATCAAAAAGAAGAGTGGGAACACCAACTCCAATGATCTTTGCTTTTCTGCCTTTATTGACTTTACTTTCTCAACGGAGTGCTTTTGCCAGGTTGAAGGTATGGATATGGGTGTCACTGTGGCTTTGGAAGACCAAGAAGGAACTCTCAAATTGTCTGTCTTGGAATCTGGATGCTACGTCAAAGATATCTCCATAAAGGTGGATGGTGGAGCATCCTGGCTTTACCAAGGGTATCAAATAATAAGTTTGCTTTTAGAGTATTTTTGCTTTTAGAGTATTTTGCTCATTTTGTTCTTCTGAAAATGAAAATTGAAAACGATCTTCTCCTAGAGTCCAGTTTCTGGTGATTTAATTTTTCAAAATCTTATCAACAGGTATTTCATGATTTCCATATCCATGAAGGACATTAAATGAATGGACTATATTTATGGTTTTTACCCGCTCTTACAGGTTAGTTGATGCTTTTCAAGGGAAAATAGAGTCTCTAGTTGAAGATGCTATTTCTGAGAAGATCCAAGAAGGGATAGTGAAGCTTGACTCTTTATTGCAATCACTTCCAAAGCAAATTGCAGTCTATGATATTGCTTCAATGAACGTTACTTTCGTTGGTGACCCTGTTTTAAGAAACTCTTCCTTTGAATTTGAGATCAATGGGTTATTCATGGCTACTGATGATTTAACTTCCAGATTTTACAATGAAGATTCAGTAGATACTGTTACCTGCAATGCTTCTAGAAAGATGGTTGAGATTTCATTACATGAAAAAGTTTTCAACTCTGTGTCCTTAGTTTTTTTCAATGTAAGTTCTACGTTGTCAATTTTTACATAATCATGCAAATTCTGTCTTGTTCTATACATAGTGATGCATAAGAATCTAAGATTTAATGCTACCCATCACAATTTACATAGACGGCCTAATCATGATGTGAACATGGTGTCTTTGTTTTCTCTATTGTGAACTTTCACTTCAGGTATTTTGTTGATGTTGGTTTAACTAGGAGTTGAGGCACAAAATTGAAACACTAGCCTAAGACCAAATTGAGCTCTGCCTTGGCCTCATCATATCCTTTCACTTCGTATAGTGGAGAAGTAAGCCAAGTTTTGTACTAAAGATGTTCATATTTATATTCAGGCAGATTATATGCATTGGATTGTTGACAAAGTTCCGGATCAGTCTCTTTTAAACACTTCTAAGTGGAAATATGCAGTTCCCCAACTGTACAAGAAGTATCCAGATGACACCATGGTTCTTAATATATCTATATCTTCTCCGCCGATCATTAAAGTTGTAAAAAATGATATTGAAACTACCATTTACACAGATGTTATAATTAATGTTCTCGATGCTGCTGAGGTTATACCAGTTGCGTGCATATCACTGGTATGCTTCTTTTTTTTGAGTTATACTTGAGATTAGAAATGATTAGCCAGTTGAGACCTTTGAGGGTGTATTTGTTTGTGCAGGAGATTACTGGCTCCTGTTCTCCGAAAATTGTGGTGAACAAACTGGTTGGTACTCTTAAACTGAAAGACTTCACAGCAGTTTTGAAGTGGAGCACAATCGGAGACCTTCACATGCATTTAGTTCAGGTATGTTGATTCAAACTTCTGTCATGATTTGGTTTTGTTTTAAGATCTTGTATTTGAAACAAGACTCTTAGCTTCTCTTGTTGCATAGCTTGGTAATCAATAGATTAATGAGCTAATACTCGAGTAATAACTTGGGCGACTTATTTGAATACGCAGTCTGTAATGTCAGTCATCCTCAAAACTGTCGCCTTACCATATCTGAACTTGTACCTTTGGAAAGGAATGCCTTTGCCAATTCTTCGCGGTTTTACACTTGAGAATGCTGAAATCTCTTGCACTAACACAAAGCTTGTAATATGTAGTGATGTCACCTTTGGAGAACAATGGACTTTGGTAAGCAGGCAAAATTTGTATAAGTGATTGTTTTAAGCTAATGTATATACTAGTACAATATTTTTGGGTTCGTACGCTAGAATGGTATTCTAATGTGTTTGAAAAGCTAAAGCCGATGTGAGTAACGGGAATTTTATAAGATTTTGAAGGTCATTTTGCCCCATCTGGTCAAACCTTGATCTGAAATATTTGGTGAGGAAGACAAGGTAGATCTAGTTTGATGAGGTGCCTCAGTTTGTAGTGTTGGAAATAACTTGTCAGAGACTGACCCACGCATTGAAAAAGAAAAGAATAGAAAAGAAAATAAAAACAGAGGAAAACAAGTGAGCTGGGGCCTGGGAATGCCATTTCACTTGCATGACATGCGACTTGTGGAGCCAGTTCATGTATCAAGACTCTGTGTTGGTTTCAGGATTAAAAGGGATTCTCTTCTGCAACATGGTTATTGGATCATCAAATATGATGATCTAGTCCCAGAAAATTGACAGTTAAATGGTTGGTAGTTCAATTTCGCCTTTAATTCTAGTCCTCGAAATTGAGCTAAATCCTAGAGGACTATAAACCAAAACCCTCTTCCAGCTCAATCATTCTATGACATTTTTAGGAAAACAGAAAGCGGCCGTATATTCATACTTGACTAGATTAACATCACTATTTAGGTTTCAACAATGGAGATAGATAAATCATAAGAACAGAATAGATTAATTGCTCTAATTGATGAGGGATTTGAACTTTCTCCTCGAGCTCAAAGGCTGATAATTATTGTTGTCATATCATCAAACTAATCTATGGAGTCATCGTCTGGTATTGACGACGACGACCATGTTGTCTGGGATGTCCCCACAGTGTTCTCAGCATGATAATTTTCTTGTGGATAATAGTACGGCTTGGGAGGCATTTCCAGGCATTCAACATCACCTTCAAGCATCTCTATGACTTTGTTCATTGGAGGGCGATCACAAGGCTTCAATTGTATACACCATAATGCTACTATGATCATCTTCCTTGTTGTTTTCATTTCCTCATTGCTGAAATCGTCCGAATCCTCATCGCCGACGTCTTGTAGTTCGATGTTCTTCTCTTTGTTGAATTGGTCGTATATCCATAGAGGAAAGTAAATTTGGCTTGAATGCTCTGCGTGTGCGTTTACATTTTTCCTTCTACTTGCCATTTCCATCAGTAACATTCCAAAGCTATAGACATCAGCTTTGTGGGAGACTCCTCCAATATTTTTGTAAAACAATTCCGGAGCTATGTATCCAATGGTTCCTCTTACTGCAGTTAAGGATACTGTGTTATTTTCTAATGGGCATAATCTTGCTAGCCCAAAATCTGAAACCTTGGGAATAAAATTCTCATCCAAAAGAATGTTGTGAGGTTTAATATCAAAATGAAGTATTCGCATGTCACATCCTCGATGAAGATAATCGATACCATGAGCAATTCCAAGTGAGATATCAAATATTTTCTCAAAACCTAGGGAATCACTTGTTTTTTATCCTGAAAAGACATACTTATTTAAGGAACCCTTAGGCATGAATTCATACACAAGAGCACGCTTTGAACCCTCAACGCAGAAACCAACTAGTCGCACCACATTGACATGGTGAACCCTTCCAATGGTAGCAACTTCATTAATAAAGTCTTGCCCACTAGTTTTGGATTTACCCAACATCTTGATTGCTACAAAATGACCACTACGAAGTTTTCCTTTATATACAGAGCCAAATCCTCCTTCACCTAATTTAGTTTTGAAGCCTTCGGTCATTCTTTTAATCTCTGAGTATCCATATCTTATAGGCATGAGGTTATTGTGACTTTGGAGAAATTCTTCAATCCCATCATACAGTGACAAATGTCGCCTCCTCCACTTATAGATAATAAGGGCAATCACAAATGAAAGTCCAATTATTGTCCTTGGTGCTAGTATTTCAACTGCAAAAATCATTGTCAAAGTTTCTGTTTTTCTTTATGAGAAAATAAAACTACTCTATAAGAGATGATTACCCATAGAGTTTGACTATCTTAATTTAATCTCATGTTCAGCGTGTGTTAATGTAAGCAACAGGATTAGATTATTCTATATACATATATATATATAAGTTTTATCAAAATAATGGATATATCTGAAGGTACGAATCTTCTTTATAAAGTTTTGAGCTTTCAGATTTATTTTTCTTTTGGAAGTTGCCATATCGGATTAAGACAAAACATTAATCTGACAGTCTGCTATTCAATTCATTTTCGTTACCAATTCCAAATAAAATTCATTTTTTTTTGGAAAAAATATTTTTATGTGATAATTAAGTCTTTGGAGTTTTTATTTATTAACTAAATTATCACACAGGACACTGCTGTATCAAAGTATAGATTAATTCGTTTGCACATTTTCGTTCTTCCCAAACGTGAAATGAATAAACTTTAAACTAAAATAAGAAAGTCTTACCAATGTTCTCGAATCTTGAATGAACAAACTCTGCAACAAAGACAAGTAGACCGAAAAAAAAATGATCAAAGTAGTAAATTTTTAGAGGGTGATGTGCTGCAAATATATATATATATATATATATATATAAAATAAACAAAAGGGTTATAAGATTGAACCCTCACCAGCAACAGGAGTGAAAACTGGCCTCAGTATATGTACTGCAATTGCTTTCCAGTTCCCTGCATCATTCATTATAGCAATATAAATATAACGGATTGAGCTATTCCTTTCAATAAGTTGACCTTTCTAGATACAACTCCAACCCCAAAAACAACATATGTCACTAATAACCAACTGAAACAACGATCATATATACACGAGTATGACAAGATAATCCTTACAAAAGAACCGTGGCCCTGTTGCTTTTCGGCCTTTAGTAGTACAAACAACCTCGTTGGACTCTTCATCGACGTAGCAAAAATCTCGTTTGACGTCATTTTGGAAGGCGCGGAGCCATGAAAGCTCAAAGCCATAGACGAGCTCATCGTGGACGTCTTGGTAGGAAGTAGTGATCAGCTTCCTCTTCTTGTCTTCCTCTGATCCCTTCCTTGATGACACGAGAGACGCTTGATCTACTTTGCAGGTGTCGGCCAAATCGGAGTACCTGAAGCCAGTACCATACACCACATAAGTGTACTGAGCTTCGGGATTTTTGGAAAAAGCAGAGGTGTTGATGCAAGGAGCCGTGTCTATGTATGAAGAATTATGTACTGGTTTTACACAGCTCAAGAATATTACAATCTCCGAAATTGGATGAGCGTTAATATACATCTTCCAAAATTTCTCACTGCGTCCAGACCTCATTTCTGTTTTATCTCTACACTTTATACAAAGACGATAGAGAACATCGGCTAAGAATTGAAAAGTTTCTGGAGGATTATACTGCTATGAAACCTTCAAGATATACTTATGCTGACATTAAGAGGATTACGAATAAGTTCAAGCACAAGTTGGGCCAAGGAGGTTATGGAACAGTGTTCAAAGGGAAGCTTTCCAATGACATCCTCGTTGCTGTAAAGATCCTAAACAAGTCAAAGGGGAATAATGGTGAGGAGTTCATAAATGAAGTGTCTACTATAGGTCAAATTCACCATGTCAATGTGGCTTGCTTGGTTGGATATTGTGCTGAAGGTTTTAGAAGAGCCCTTGTTTATGAATTCTTACCAAATGATTCAATAGACAAGTATATATCATCCGCAGCCAGCGATGGAAACCACTCGCTAAGTTGGGAGACACTGCAAGACATTGCTTTAGGCATTACTAAGGGAATTGAGTATCTCCACCAAGGTTGCGACCAGAGGATCCTTCATTTTGATATCAAGCCCCATAATATTCTCCTGGACCACAACTTCAAACCCAAAATTTCTGATTTCGCTTTAGCTAAGTTGTATTCTAGGGATCAAAGTATAGTATCGATGACTACAGTTAGAGGGACCATTGGGTACATCGCACCAGAAGTATTCTCCAAGAACTTTGGAAATGTGTCCTATAAGTCAGATGTTTACAGTTTCGGAATGTTGTTGCTTGAAATGGTAGGAGGGAGGAAGAATACTAATGAAACCGATGAAATTTACTTTCCAGAAAGGATTTATAATCTTTTAGAAGAAGGAGAAGATCTCAGAATACAAATTGAAGTGGAGGGAGATGCTAAAATTGCCAAGAAACTTGCAATTGTGGGACTTTGGTGCATCCAGTGGCACCCAATAGGTCGTCCAACGATGAAAGTTGTGGTGCAAATGTTGGAAGGAGTAGAAGTTCTAAACATGCCGCCTAATCCTTTTGAATCAACAAGTCAACTAGGAATGACAAATATAAAAATGCCTGCAAGACTAGTGACCCCAGAATTAGAAGCTATTGCTGAATGAGTACAAAGTTCTTTTGCACTATTTGTGATTTAAATATTCTGCCCCAAAAAAGTACTTGTCTTATAGTTGTTTTTCTGATGTTTATAAGCACGAAGTAGTTTGTAACTAAATGAAGGTAATCAAGGAATAAGCAATGTGACTATTGTAGAATGTACTTGTAAAATCATGGTTTTTTTGATATGTTGCTTTGTGAAATCAATTCAGCATGTGAAGAATTATAATTTTAGATTGAAATTTCTTGGAGATATGCTTGAAAGTAAGTACTTGTTAATTAATTTGGTCCATCTTATTCCTCTCTTTGAAAGAAATAATAAAAATTGTGTTCTAGTTTCTCATTAGAATATTGAACTACAATGATCATTAACGTATGCATAGAAACCACCCATAAAAGTTAAAGATTAAGGTACAATGGATCACAATACTAATTAATTTCTGTGTGCCAGTGATGCGTGCTATTTACTATGTAATTTTCCTAGTGGGATCATACATACTTCGATAGGAAAAATGGATTTGTCTACGTGTTATTGACATACATTATTATGTTATGGTAATTAACGAAGAAACTGGATTAAGTTTGTAAGTGTGAATTTGAGGCGCTATGAATATTTTCCTCTAGATGTTATTTTCCCCACTCAGTTGAAAATTGCTTACGAATGCATACTGATTTCTCTATCGTTTATTTGAGAGAGATAGAAAGAGAGAGATAGTTATCATCATTTAATTTCCAAAGAGCGATCATAGTAGGGAAAGTTGATCGATAGGTCTTATTGAATTACAAAATGTTAAGAGTAACGAAGAAACTGGATTAAGTCCGTAAGTTTTGCATAAAGAATAGGTACTTTTCTTAAGATGTTACATTTGTCTCATTGAATTAAAGCTTTTCTAATAAGTCAAGTCCTTTCCTGTCCCACATGTGGTACCAGTAAATTCCCAATGTAGCACTGGGATGGGGGCACGAGAACACTAGTGATTCCTTATTGTTTAGTTGAAAAAAATTTCTCTAATAAACATATATGAACTTGGATAATTCTGATCATATAGATAGCCAAATTGGTATCTAGGCCACACAATGAATACTAATAGTATTCATTTGCTTCACACAGTTAATTTCGTATTGGCATATAATTCGACCTCACTCATGAGGAGAAAAACTTATACCCCATCCTAGCCGCTTCTCATGTATTCTTTTTTTTTTTTTTAATCTATACATGAAATTTATTGAGTATGGCCAGAGATGGCAAAATAGGCTAGCCAGATTGGGCTTGATAAGGTAGATAGGCTGGCCCACAAAAAAAATAAGTCGGGCAATGCTTCATCGCTCCTAGGCCCGTTCTTGGCCTATTTTTAAAAAGTTAAAAAAAATATGTTAATATATACGTATGTTTAATTAAAATTTATAAAACATAGATAGCATGTTATATATATATTTTTTCTATTGATTAAAATATAAAAATAATAAAATAAGTATATAAGTATTTAAGTTGAATAGTTGATAAAAGAAAAGTTAAAAACAAAACTTTAAGAAAATTATTTAGAATTATAACGAAAATGTTTTAAAAAATATGGAAACAAATAAATTTTGAATTTCATTTTATTAATTTAATTTTTCACTACGTCACTAAAAACCTTACTAAAAAAAACTCATTGGATAAAACCTTAGTAAGGAAAAAAAGACTAGTCTTAATGATTACAATTTAAATTATTACAAAAATAAAAAATAAACTAGTATATCATCATTCATGTACAAGTTATTGAAAACAATATTTCTTCACTGCAAATACAAATAGTATCTTGATTTTGCTTGGCCATTTCATTTTGGGGAGCTGGTCACCTCATTGAACTATGAATTTGGTCTTTTTCTTCATTAGTATTTATTTCTAAATCAATAAGGATTTTTTTTGACATATCTAGCTCCTATATAAACATACTAATACTAATTTGCTTTGAGATTTGAGGAATGCATATGTGAGTTTTGGGGGAAGAGGGTCAGGGTTTAAATCTTAGTAGTGACAAATGTGTAAGTTATTTTTTTTACTTTTATAATAAGTGGTGGTTATTAGTTAAGCCAGATTTTTTTTTTTAAAAACAAACTAATATGTTAATCAATTTTAATTAACTAGACAATAAACAAATTACTAATTTAATTAACTTGAATTAGAATGATAGGAAACATATTTGATGTATATATTTTGATTAATTTGAGTTATAATGGTAATAAATATATTATTACATTAATTAATTTGAATTAGAATTATAAGAAACATATTGCTACATTAATTGAATTTGAATGCTAATAAACATATTACTAAATTAATTAATTTGAACATATTATGATTATAAACATTTTGCTAACTTAATTGTAATTTGTAAATATTGAAACTAAAAATATTACTAAACATAAGTTATAAATGTGAAAATACTATTATACTACTAAAAATACTACAAAATAATTGAAATTACAAAGATAAGTGTGACAAATTGAATTTTATATATAAATTGAATTTTAAATATTTAAAAAATTAAAATTATACCTTGAATTGAAACTTGAGAGTTAAGGTACTGGAACAATGGAAGATATTTTGAATATGGAAGAATTGGAAATAAAGATTAGAGAATATAATTAATAATTATAATTTAATAATTAGATAATATAATTAGAGAGAAAAAGAGAAATTTGAGATATAATTAGAGATAACGAGAGAATAAGAGAATATTGTATTGAATTAATACTTGAAATTGTTAGAAAAAGAATGAGAGAATAGGGTATTTAATTATTTATAGGCATAAAATTTTTTTTAGAAAAATTTATTTATTATTTCTGATGTTTTTAAATTTATTTAAAATATTAAAAAAATTTGGCCACCAACGGCTCCCCTCAATCAGTGTTTTAAAACATTAAACATTTGGGGCCAACAGCTCCCCTCAATCAGTAGTCCAACGATATTATTATTTTTTATTACTTGTATAAGGGCCCAAAACTTGGGCCAGAAATTAAAAAAAAAAAAACCTACGGTGCAAAAGACAGACGGCCTGGCCCGGCGAGTCACTATACATAGACCCAGCTCTATTATGCACGAAACAGACTTATATGAATAGCGAAATTGAAAACAAAGCCTATGGGGATTGCCGTCCAACTCTCCTACAAAGTCTCTTCCACGAATAAAGTCTTTCATTGACGTGATAAGCCATCAAAAGAATCAAATGAAATTACGTATAATCCACGGCGTTTACTTTGGAGTCTCCTTTAATTTCAAGATTGTTTTATTTTTTTTTTTGGGTAGATTGCTGTTATCTTCGTGGAAGTTCTCAACAAATTACTTTTTCTCAATATGTTTTTCTTTTTCTGTCGTATACACTGAAAGTTCCAAGCCTTCAAGCAAAAGTCGGCAGTGGGCTCCAATATTATCTACAACTAAGCCTTCCATATGCCCAAATCAGAAAAGTCCAAGAGAAAAAAACAAAATACAAAAAAGTCTTAAACAAGATAAAGAACTATCTCTGTCCATGAACAACATTAGGGGCCACTAGAAAATAGTGCTTTCCTCCCCTGAAAAAAAAAAAGAAAATAAAATAAAAGTCTAAAAGAGACCAGACACGTAACTAGTAGGAATCATTTGTTAATCAACGCGAAAATTCCATGCACTAATGGGGACTCAAAAATGAGGGTGATATAAAAGAATGAACTACATGAGGGTGTTTACTGTTTACTCTATGATTGTTAATAGAAACACAATGATTTTATTGATTGTTTGTTTGCAACTGTGCTGTTTTTTATTTTTATTTTGTATCGGAGTAGTCGTTACTTGTAATGTGCTTATGTGATTGATGAACAAACTTAACGATAGGCATATAAATACGAATCATTTTTTAATCAATAGAATAAATCATATAGATATCCTTATGCATTACTTTGTAAAATATATAGATCCTTTGTAAGTGATTTTAGTAAAAAGGTATATATGTTTAATTTCTTTCCAAAGTAAGTGGTCTTTCTCGATATTATTAGACTACGATTCACACCATATTTGACTATGCAAAAGGACTATTTTGCGAAAAATTTTAAAACAGATAACTTCACTATCAAATGGTCTATTTTGCCTAATTTTCTTTTCACTATTTTATGTCGAAATGTTAATAACAATACCCTTGGACCAAAAATAATTTAACTTGCACCCTTTATGTCCTTAAAGGAGCTAAAAGATTTCATAAATTTTCACTATGTAACTATGTTACTTTTAATTAAAATCATTAATTGTTAATTTTATAAAGATATAGTTTTTTATTAAATAAAATTTTAATAGTCAAAAGTAAAGAATTTCTCAAATTTTCTAGTAGAGAAGAGTTTGTGTAATTAATGTTTTGGATTTCATGAGTGTCACTGGAGTTACTTTTGGTCTAAAGGTATCGCTGTAATTTAATATAAATTAGGAGCTCGGTAACAATATTGCAACTATCCCCTGCCATATTGGATGAATACTAATTATATGTCATAGCTGATTAGAAGCGAAACGAATGTATTTTTGGTTTAGTTATTATTTGTACATATATGGATGTAAATAATAAGTATATAGATCAATAATATTAAACAGACTTAGCTATACGGTGGGCTAATCGCATTAGATTAGGGATATTAATATATTTCTCATACAAACTCACAAATTTATAACAATCATATACACATCAGACTAATTTGTATCGAATGAGAAAGATGTCTCCTTAGCATCCAAAAGATTATGGTCCTCATGCTCTTATAGATATGGATAAAGGTTGTGGAGGGATTTATTGGCTTAATTTCTAATTTACTTTCATACATTTCTAACTACGATTTTGCTCATTGTAGGGCAATCACAAGATTTCAGTTGTATAGTCCATACATAATGCTAGTGTGACAATCTTTGATTCATCTTCCGTAACATTTTTTTTTATTTCCTTTCCTTTGTTGGATATGTGGTTTATCCGTGAAGCATATTGTGATCCAAAGCATATAATGTTGGCTAACCTAAAATCAGAAACCTTAGCTGGTTTTTAGAGGCTGAAAGCGAATGATACAGATGATAGTACTTTATTCCCTTGTAATGACGTGCATTAACTAGGTTAGAAATAGTTGATTTTGAAAATCAAATTGTATATGTTTGCGAGAAACTCGATCGAGGAAGTTCTTGGACCTGCTTGTATTGTCTCCAGATAGAGATAAATTAATGAAGTGAAGTGTGTGGGATCAGAAAGATGATAGGTTAGTATTTAGTATCAAAAGATGCCAGAGAAAGATGAGATTTGCCATAATGAATAATGTGGAGAAATCTGGCCTCCTGGCTAAATATGAGAAGACACTTGTAATGGTACATTATCTGAACTTTGAAGTAAAATAATTTTATTTTCTAAACCCTCTCAACAGGGGTTGCTTTGTTTTTTTTATACCAGGGGAATCCGATTCACTCAAAGAAATTTACTTTTCGTATATTTTGGACCTTTTTTTCTTGTGAAAAATGGCTATCCTCCTCCTAGAGTCCTAGTTCTGGTGATCAGTTTTTTAAAAATGAGCTTGATTTTGATTTACATATAAATGAAAGATACTGGAATATCCATGGAGTATGTAATTGGTTTTTATTTGCTCTTTTTGTAAATGATCCTTTTCTAGGAAAAATAGAGCCTCTAGTTGAAGATTCTATCTGAAAAGATAGGACAAGGGATACAGAAGCTTGACTTATTATTCCAATCAATTCCAATTCAAATTGCAAGATATGATACTGGAGCTTGACTCATTATTTCCGTTTTACCATGCACTCAAGAATTTAGATCAAGTTTTTATCTCTTATGCAGAAAGTTGAACTTCAAAATCTTATGATATTCGCGTAATTACGTTTGACTTTGGTCTTTTTTCATGCACATTAGTAAAACAAGTTCGCTTATACAACTTGCTTGCCTACCAATTGCTGTTGTTCTCCAAAAGGTAACATTATTACAATCACTGTGTAAAACCACAAAAATTTGGCAATGGCATTCCTTGATTACTGCCCTGGATCTGTTATGATGATATGCTCAGACAGTAAATGTTGGAAATAACTTGCTAGAGACTGGTCCAACCATATTAGGGGAGAAAAAAAAAAAAAAGCTTGCGGGTGGAAAGAAGAAACATAGGAAAATAAGAGAGTTGGGAAAGCAATTTCACTTGAATAATACGTGACTTGTGGAGCCGGTTCATGTATCGAGATTCTTTGTGTTGGCTTTGAGCATTGAAAGGGATTCTCGAATAAATTATGGTTATTGAAATTTGATTGATGATTTAGTCCAAACAGATTGACAGATGAAAGGGTTGGTAGCTCAATATTACCTTCAATTCTAGTTCTTGATATTGAGCTAAAGACTTTAAACCAAAACCATCTTCCTGCACAATTATTCATTGACAATATAGAGGAAAAGAAAAGGTGCTAAATATTAGTATCTAACTAGAGTAATTGCTAGACTAATGGCATTGTTTATGTTTACATATTGAAGTAGATAAAGCATAAAAGCAGGGTAGAGTAATTGCTCTAATTGATGAGGGACTTCTACCATCTCCTCAAGCTCAAAAGTAGATGATTATCATCGTATCATCAAACTAATCTGTGGAGTCCTCATCTAGTGATGATGATGAGCATGCCGTCCGTGACGTCTCCCCAGGCTTATCTGCATTATAATTCTCTTGTGGATAAAAGTATGGCTTTGGAGGCATTTCTAGGCGTTGAATATCACCTTCGAGCATCTCTATGACTCTGTTCATTGGAGGGCGATCACAAGGCTTCATTTGAATACACCATAATGCTACTATGATCATCTTTTTTGTTGTTTTCAGTTCCTCTTCAGTGACATCTTCCAGTTCGATGCTGATCTGATCCTTGTTGAATTGGTCATATATCCATAAAGGAAAGTAAATTTGGCTCGAATGATCTGCCTCTGCGTTTAAAGTTTTCCTTTTACTTGCCATTTCCATCAACAACATTCCAAAACTATACACATCAGCTTTGTGGGAGACTCCTCCAATGTTTTTGTAAAATAGTTCTGGAGCTATGTATCCAATGGTTCCTCTTACTGCAGTTAAGGATACTATGCTATTCTCTAATGGGCACAATCTTGCTAACCCAAAGTCTGAAACCTTAGGAGTGAAATTCTCATCCAAAAGAATGTTGTGGGGTTTGATATCAAAATGCAGAATCTGCATATCACATCCTCGATGAAGATACTCGATACCACGAGCAATTCCAAGTGAGATATCAAATATTTCCTCAGAAGTCAAGGAATTATGTGTTTCTTCTCCTGAAAAAATATGCTTATTCAAAGATCCGTTAGGCATGAACTCATAGACAAGAGCACGCTTTGAACCCTCGAAGCAAAACCCAACTAATCGCACCACATTGACATGATGAACCCTTCCAATGGTAGCAACTTCATTAATAAAGTCTTGCCCACTAGTTTTGGATTTACCCAACATCTTGATTGCTACAAAGTGACCACTACGAAGTTTTCCTTTATATACAGAGCCAAAACCTCCTTCGCCTAATTTAGTTTTGAAGCTTTGGGTCATTTTTTTAATATCTGAGTATGCATATCTTATAGGCATGAGGTTATTATGACTTCTGAGAAATTCTTCAATGCCATCATACACTGACAAATGTCGCCTCCTCCATTTGTAGATGATAAGGGCAATCACAAATGAAAGTCCAATTATTGTTCTTGGTGCCAGTACCTCAACTGCAACATTTAACAAAACTTCATTGTTTAAGTTTTTATTTTTCTTCACGAGAAAAAGAACTACTGCATAATGCATGATTTCAGATAGAATTTGCTACTCCAATATCGCCTTCATTATATCATGATGTTAATATAAGATTATTTTATCGATGCAAATAATGACATATCATTATCAGAAAAAAAAAAAAATGACACAACGGAAGGTATGAGCCCTCTGAAAGTCTTGAGCTTTCATTTAATTTTATTTTCTTTCCGGATTTTTGCATATCTTTATATAAGAAAACATTAATTTTACGTTTTTCTTTTCAATTAAAATTTGAAAAAAAATCTTGAAGTATGAAGATTTTATTTTGTAACTCGTATTTTATAACTAAATTATCATACAAGACAGTACTGTATCAAGTATCAATGAACCGCATCCCAAAGGCTAGTTGGTCCGTATGCACTTAATCTCCAAAAGTGAATTAATGAAAATTAAACTTAAATAAAAAATAAAAGGTCTTACCGATGTTTTTGTACCTGTAAACGATAAACCCTGCAACAAAAGCAAGAAGACAAGAAAAAAGAAAAGAAAAATGTCATCGGAAAGTAAATCTTCTGAAATATATATATATATATATATATATATATATATATATATATATATAAAAGCCTATAAAAAAATGTATATGCCTATGTAGATAAGATAGAATCCTCACCAAGAACATAATTTATAGTTGGCATAATTGCCCTCCAGATCCCTGCATCATCCAATAATATAATTATATATGTCACCAACGATCTGAAATAACCAATATATAAATATGTAGAGTAATAGAATCCTTACTACACCACCGTGCTGTTGTTTTTCCGCATAAACAATGAACTTCGTTGGATTTTTCATCGACGTAGCAAACACTCTCCATGTCGTCTTTTTCGTAAATGCTGATCCATGAAAGTTCAATGCCGTAAGCGAGCTCATCGTGGATTTGTCGGCAGGATGTAGTCATCGTCTTCTCCTTCCTTGATGATATCAAAGTAGTTTGAACTATTGTGCAGGACTTGGCCATATCAGAAAACTTGAATTCAGTACCATACACCGCATATAAGTAGTCATCACTTGGATGTGGGACCAAGATTGCAGATGTACTGTTGATGCAGGGAGTTGTGTCAATACACCGAGGATTTAATACTTGTTTCTCACAGCTTAAGAACACTACCGTCTCCACAAGTGGACGAACATTGAAATTTCCCGACCAAAATATCCCGCCGTGTCCATACATAATTTCTGTATCAAGTAGTCCAAACATATCTGCTGAATAACTAGAGAAGGCGGAGTAATTACCCTTCGGGACTTTGGAATCCACAATTCTAATTGTGTAGTTGTTGTAATTGATGGCCTTCACTTGATAATATTCTTCTCTTTGTCCGGAGTACATTCTCGTCATGTTGCTCTCGCAATAAAGCGAAAAAGGATTATAGTAAGAATTTGATGCTTCATAGCTGACTGGTTTGGTTTCGAGTTGGAAAGGGAAGCTTATGTTTTGGATATCACCACAGGAAGAGTAGCGACTTGGAGGAGGAGGATTCATATGATCATCTTGTGCAGAGCTATGGATGGTTTCATGGAATACAGTTATGATCATGACTATCATAACAAGAATATGGGCTTCCATTTGAGCTAGATTGTTATTTCTTTTTTAAAACATGTATCAGAGTATTATAGGTGATTATATTTATATTAATCTAAAACAAAGCAATTCACATATTGCAGTACCAGTAGTAGTATTAATGAATTCTCACATTCAAAAGGCCCCGCTAGTAAAGTCGGCTATCCACAATAAAATATTTGGAAAATATTATTGCAGAGATGAAAGGAAAGGTTAATAGTTGATAAAAATTTACTATTACTGGCAGTAACTTTTTTTTTTTTTGGGGGGGGGGGGGAATTTATATGGAAAAATCTGAGTAGCACAATCAATCAAATTAAAAACACTCTGGAGTTTCATAATTTGTTAAATAAAAGAAAAAAAGTTGTCCCAATTTGTTTCTCTCAACTATAATATATATTCAAATCGAGTCTTTTGATCTTATTTTTCTGTATGTATTACACATAAAGACAGAGATATACAGAGTACGAATTTTGTAGTTATGGTGACGGTCTCTTCTCTTTTTGTGTTTTCCATGATCATATTATTCCTCGCAGTTGCAGACCAAGGATTAGGAATACCTGACGACGACCAGGTCCGGAGGTGTTCGGAGGAGGGCCACCGATCAGATTCCCTTGCCGATTCTATGAAAGCCAGCTGGATTACAAACGCAACCCTTACCCTGGCTTCAACATATCCTGTTCTAAATACGACGAAATGATACTGGGGCTCCCAACTCTGAAAGCTAACTTATACATACGAGATATAGACTACGGTTCACAAGAAATCCATGTAGATTTTGACCAAAATGAATGCCTTCTGGCACTACTGCTCTCGGAAAATAGCAGTCAACGAATGGAATTTCCTTTCGAATTCAGATATGATCGTCACAAGAAGTATACAAGCTATACGATGTTGAATTGCTCTTCACGTCGCATAGAGATAAGTTTAGAACAGTTTTGTGGCCTTGAATTGGTTCCTTCTAACTTTGAGATCAGCCAGTATGCCTCTGACTATGAGGACTGTACAAAGATGTACGACACTGAATCAATTCCGGACAACATTTACAAGGTGATGTGGTCATCACCTTATTGGCCCAAGTGGCGGGACTATGTTACGTTGACATAGTCCAAGCCGGATTGTAGGTCTTGCGAAGCGAATCGAAAGGGATGCCGATTCAAGAAAGATGGTCAGTTGAATGTTTCGATCTACACGCAATTAGGAAAAAAGGTAAAGAGTACTCTCTTTTAATTTCGTGATTTATGTACTGTTATTGCTTTTTTGCTTTCGTGGTTAGAAAAAACCAAAGTAGTCTTCGCCCTGCTAATTCTAATATATATACTATGCTGTGAATATTTCGAGCTAATATGTTTTGAAGATTATTTATTCACTAAAAGCTTACTATTATTTGTTGGAAATCTGACTGACCCAGATTCGTCGCTCTCAGGATCTTACTTCAAAGAAATGTCAGAATAGTTGAGAAATAATAATAGGAAATAGAAACCAATCTCACAACACAAGAATTTAAGTGAAAAATTCCTAAATCAGGAGAAAAATCACTGTCTCTCAAAAAAGAATTTCACTATATGAAAAGTTTCTACAATCACATAGATTTCTCTTTTTTCTACCCAATGACCCCAATACACCCAAGCACTTTCTCACAAGTATTTTCTCACTCACACCTTACACTGCCACTCTTTGAAACTTTTTTTTACAAAGAAACTCTACTCTCTTTGAAATGAGAAACAAAGAGAAAGAAATGATTTAATTAGAAGAGAGAACTTGAAATGCTTTCAAGTTTTGGGATGAAGAGAATGATGAATGAAGTCTTTATTTATAAGCCTTGAAAGGTAGTGAGAATACTACCTTTAACTATTGCTATTACGGCTGCCACTTTTCACTATTGCTATGACGGATGCCTTTTTTACTATTGCTATGATGGCTGCCCTATTCACTATTGCTATGACGGCTGCCTTTTTTACTTCTATTCACACATATATCAACAATCTCCCACTTGAAGACTTGATTTCAATCACGTCTTCACATATGTCTCATCTCATAGCCTACATTGCTATGTCTTTACTGACAATCATACTCCACCATATGAGTATACATACCACTTAGAATTGACGAATTCTAAGAATTTCATCTCGGCTCATGTCGAAAGAACCTTGCTGATAATTATGGTACTGACTCCCATATTTGGCTTCTCCAGGAGTCCATCAGCCATCGACATCATTCAGCACACGCCTTACATCAATGCTAAACCAATGCATGTGTGCAAGCTTACTGCCACTAATTATGACACATCCTCTTTCATGGCATCTTTGGAGATTAGCGGCATGCCATAAGGATATACATATCATGATCAAAGGACAAGATCATCATCTCCATCATAGGAGACAATATTAGCAGCATCATCATATTTAGAGCTTTAAGCCGAGCCTGCTCCACCTCTTTGACAATTTCTTTTTAGATGCCAAGATTGTTCACATCCCCAGCAGATTACATTCTTTTTCATGGAGTTTTTCTTCTTAGTGTCAACTGCCAAGGTTGAGACTTCAGGTGGAACATTACTTCCACCACCCATCATCTTTCTTTCTTCAGACAAAAGTTTACTTGTGACCTCAGAATAAACTACAGTCTCCTTTCCATGCACCAAAATAGGTTTCATATGCGCATAAGAAGGTGGAAGAGACCAGATGAATAGCAATGCCTTATCTTCATCTTCAATCTTCACTCCAATAGCCTCCAATTTAGAAATAATACAATTCAAGATACTTAGATGATCATAAATTTTCGTACCTTCATTCATATGCAATGTATAAAACTGCTCCTTCAGGTACACTTAATTTGAGACACCTTTTGCCTGATACAATTCTTCGGTTCGCTCGGAACCATTTTGCAGGGTCAAGTTGGTTCCTTCTGACACTGAGATCAGTTTGTTGTATGAACAAAGTTGTCCCAAGATGTTCGATACCGAATCAATTCAAGATGACATATACGAAGTGGTGAACCACTGGTCTTATGTTACATTGACGTGGTCCAAGCCGGATTGTAGATCTTGCGAATCGAATCACAAGGGATGTCGATTGAAGAAAGATAGTGATGGACTCGAATGTTTCGATCTACCCGAACTGAAAAAAGGTAATGATCAGTATTCTACTTAGTTTCTTGATTTGTATATATATACATATATTAGTGTCTAATCCTCGGGAAAAACAAAAATTTTGACGTGCATATATCAGGCTAATAGTTTGTTTTGAAGATTATTATGTATTCATTAAAAGCTCACTTTCTTTAATAATTTCCATGTTAACAGGTAAATCGAAGGTTTTACAAGTGATCAGTAGTACTATATGTGAGTTTTACATCTTTACTAATTAAATCCCTTTTAACTTCTTGGTAATATCTAATCCACGACAATACATATGTAGTTTTTGACTTTGGATGTAACATTACTGTTCTACATATGTTTTGCAGTTACGGTCTTAGCTTTAACAGTTTTTTGTTCAATAGCGGTGGCTACAATGTTTTATCTCTACACTTTATACAAAGACGATAGAGAACATCGGCTAAGAATTGAAAAGTTTCTGGAGGATTATACTGCTATGAAACCTTCAAGATATACTTATGCTGACATTAAGAGGATTACGAATAAGTTCAAGCACAAGTTGGGCCAAGGAGGTTATGGAACAGTGTTCAAAGGGAAGCTTTCCAATGACATCCTCGTTGCTGTAAAGATCCTAAACAATTCAAAGGGGAATAATGGTGAGGAGTTCATAAATGAAGTGGCTACTATAGGTCAAATTCACCATGTCAATGTGGCTTGCTTGGTTGGATATTGTGCTGAAGGTTTTAGAAGAGCCCTTGTTTATGAATTCTTACCAAATGATTCACTAGACAAGTATATATCATCCGCAGCTAGCGATGGAAAGCACTCGCTAAGTTGGGAGACACTGCAAGACATTGCTTTAGGCATTGCTAAGGGAATTGAGTATCTCCACCAAGGTTGCGACCAGAGGATCCTTCATTTTGATATCAAGCCCCATAATATTTTCCTGGACCACAACTTCAAACCCAAAATTTCTGATTTCGCTTTAGCTAAGTTGTATTCTAGGGATCAAAGTATAGTATCGATGACTACAGTAAGAGGGACAATTGGGTACATCGCACCAGAAGTATTCTCCAAGAACTTTGGAAATGTGTCCTATAAGTCAGATGTTTACAGTTTCGGAATGTTGTTGCTCGAAATAGTAGGAAAGAGGAAGAATACTAATGAAACCGATGAAATTTACTTTCCAGAATGGATTTATAATCTTTTAGAAGAAGGAGAAGATCTCAGAATACAAATTGAAGTGGAGGGATATGCTAAAATTGCCAAGAAACTTGCAATTGTGGGACTTTGGTGCATCCAGTGGCACCCAATAGGTCGTCCAACGATGAAAGTTCTAAACATGCCGCCTAATCCTTTTGAATCAACATGTCAACTAGGAACGACAAATATAAAAATGCCTGCAAGACTAGTGACCCCAGAATTAGAAGCTATTGCTGAATGAGTACAATGTTCTTTTGCACTATTTGTGATTTAAATAATCTGCCCCAAAAAAGTACTTGTCTTATAGTTGTTTTTCTGATGTTTATAAGCACGAAGTAGTTTGTAACTACATGAAGGTAATCAAGGAATAAGCAATGTGACTATTGTAGAATGTACTTGTAAAATCATGGTATTTTTTATATGTTGCTTTGTGAAATCAATTCAGCATATGAAAGAATTATAATTTTAGATTGAAATTTCTTGGAGATATGCTTGAAAGTAAGTACTTGTTAATTAATTTGGTAGATCTTATTCCTCTCTTTGAAAGAAATAATAAAAATTGTGTTCTAGTTTCTCATTAGAATATTGAACTACAATGATCATTAATGTCTGCATAGAAACCACCCATAAAAGTTAAAGATTAAGGTACAATGGATCACAATACTAATTAATTTCTGTGTGCCAGTGACGCGTGTTATTTACTATGTAATTTTCCTAGTGGGATCATACATACTTCGGTAGGAAAAACGGATTTGTCTACGTGTTATTGACATACATTATTATGTTATGGTAATTAATGAAGAAATTTGAGGCGCTATGAATATTTTCCTCTAGATGTTATTTGCCCCACTCAATTGAAGTTTGCTTACGAATGCATACTGATTTCTCTATCGTTTATTTGAGAGAGATAGAAAGAGAGAGATAATTATCATTTAATTTCCAAAGAGCGATCATAGTAGGGAAAGTTGATCGATATGTCTTATTGAATTACAAATGTTAAAGAGTAACGAAGAAACTGGATTAAGTCCGTAAATTTTGCGTAAAGAATAGGTATTTTTCTTAAGATGTTACATTTGTCTCATTGAATTAAAGTTTTTCTAATAAGTCAGGTCCTTTCCTGTCCCACATGTGGTACTAGTAAATTCCCAATGTGGCACTGGGATAGGGGCACAAGAACACCAGTGATTCCTTATTGTTTAGCTGAAAAAAATTTCTCTGATAAACATAAGTTATAAATGTGAAAATACTATTATACTACTAAAAATACTCCAAAATAATTAAAATTACAAAAATAAGTGTGACAAATTGAATTTTAGATACTTAAAAAATTGAAATTATACCTTGAATTGAGACTTAAGAATTAAGGTACTGGAACAATAGAAGATCTTTGGAATATGGAAGAACTAGAAATAGAGATTAGAGAATATAATTAATAATTATAATTTAATAATTAGATAATATAATTAGAGAGAAAAAGAGAAATTTGAGATATAATTAAAGATAACGAGAGAATAAGAGAATATTGTATTGAATTGATACTTGAAATTGTTAGAAAAAGAATGAGAGAATAGGGTATTTAATTATTTATTGGTATAGAATTTTTTTTAGAAAAATTTATTTATTATTTCTGATGTTTTTAAATTTATTTAAAAATATTAAAAAAATTTGGCCACCAACGGCTCCCCTCAATCAGTGTTTAAAAACATTAAAAAATATTTGGGACACCAACAGTTCCCCTCAATCAGTAGCCCAACAATATTATTACTTTTTATTACTTGTATAAGTTGTATAAGGGCCCAAAACTTGGGCCAAAAATTAAAAAAAAAAGACCTACGGTGCAAAAAACAGACCGGCTCGGCCCGGCCCGGCGAGTCGCTATACATAGACCCAACTCTATTATGCACGAAACAGACTTGTATGAACAACGAAATTGAAAACAAAGTATCTGGGGATTGCCGTCCAACTCTCCTACAAAGTCTCTTCCACGAATAAAGTCTTTCAATCTACGAAGTAAAAGATATATTCCTTTATTTTATGTTTTGTTTTTTGAGTTAAAGTCTATAGCTCGTATTTATTGAGTGTGGACGAAACAGACTTATATGAACAAGCAAATCAAAGTCAAAGTGTTAGGTCCTTCAATTTTAAATCCTTCACTAAATTCATGACATTTACCTTTTAGCTTTTGCCTAATAGATTTTGAAATATGTTATCTAATTGCTAAGCTAAATTTGAGAAAGTATGATAATTGTTACTTCTATAAAGTTTGTTTTATTTTCATTATAAAAATTTTCTAAAATATTATTTTACTATACATATAATTTATAATTTATCGAGATGTTGTCATTAACATGACGATATTTTTATAAATTTAATTTATCAAATATCTTGACGTTTGTTTTTCCCAAGGTTATCAACTTAAAACATAACTTCGTTAGGACACAATAATAATAATTTGACCATCCTAAGCATGAATTAATTGCAATCGCCAAATTAAAATTTTGTCAGTTAGGGGAGGAGAGGTCGTGGTGTTTCATTAGATGACCGAGGAGGATTATTGGCTGTTTGAATAAAGTCCATACTGATAAAATGACAAAGTAATGGATTTATAATAAGAGTTGAGCTACTCCATTTATTCAATCTTTTTGAGATAGAACCAAAATCTTAACTAACACATTTGTTATTAAAGGAATGTTAAGGTCATTCTCTTAATTTTTTACTCTCTTTTCATATCAAATAATGAGACAAAAGATTGGAAAAGAGAATAAATTATCATTTGTCCCTTTGTTATCCAATAGTTTTAACTATTTCATGCATGTTTGTTCTTCCCCATAATAGAAAATTTAATGAGTTTCATTTTATTTTCCAATAAAAAAATATTTTTGAGAATTATTAACAATGTTATTAATCTTAAAATTTCATTTACATGATATAGAATGTTCGAATTAACAATTTTAGAAGTTAATTTTACCATTACATTTAGATGATATAAAGATGGATATAACTTAAGACTATTTTATTTATTAATCCATAAAAGACCGTAAAAAGATGGGAATAGTGAAGTTTTTCTCTCTTCTTATAAATTCCTGTATTTTCTTACCTGTTTAGGGTACAAATGTTTGATAAATATTCTTCACATACATGGTTAGTAATTGACTCAATTTTATTTATTCTTTGTCTCGTTTAGATTTTCTCAAATTTTTTCTCTAATTTTTTTTTCTAATATTATAAATTAGTAAACATGTTCTAAAAATAAACCATAATGTAGATTAACTATAACAACAGATGACCATCAATTTTAATATTAAGTAGCGAAGGAAAATTTACAAGGTAGATAAAAATGTAATATTTAAGATCAAACTAATGTCTTCTAGCTTAATCGGGAAAAATAGCAAACTACAGTGCCTGGAATAAAGAGTGGCTTGTATTAAGGAGGTGGGGACTCATTGACGTGACAAGCCATCAAAAGAATCAAATTAAATTGCGTATAATCCACGGCGTTTACTTTGGAGTCTCCTTTAATTTCAAGATTGATTTTTTTTTTTTGGTAGATTGCTGTTATCTTCGTGGAAGTTCTCAACAAATTACTTTTTCTCAATATGTTTTTCTTTTTCTGTCGTATTCACTGAAAGTTCCAAGCCTTCGAGCAAAAGTCGGCAGTGGGCTCCAATATTATCTACAACTAAGCCTTCCATATGTCCAAATCAGAAAAGTCCAAGAGAAAAAAACAAAATACAAAAAAGTCTTAAACAAGATGAGAACTATCTCTGTCCATGAACAACATTAGGGCCACTAGAAAATAGTGTGTTCATCCCCTAAAAAAAATGGAAAATAAAATAAAAGTCTACAAGAGACCAGACACGTAACTAGTAGGAGTCATTTGTTAATCAACGCGAAAATTCCATGCACTAATGGGGACTAAAAAATGAGGGTGATATAAAAGAATGAACTACATGAGGGTGTTTACTCTATGATTGTTAATAGAAACACAATGATTTTATTGATTGTTTGTTTGCAACTGTGCTGTTTTTTATTTTTATTTTTTTTATTTTGTATCGGAGTAGTCGTTATTTGTAATGTGCTTATGTGATTGATGAACAAACTTTCGTTTTCTAAAAAAAAAAAAAAACGATAGGCATATAAATACGAATCATTTTTTAATCAATAGAATAAATCATAGAGATATCCTTATGCATTCCTTTGTAAAATATATAGATCCTTTGTAAGTGATTTTAGTAAAAAGGTATATATGTTTAATTTCTTTCCAAAGTAAGTGGTCTTTCTCGATATTATTAGACTACGATTCACACCAAATTAGACTATGCAAAAGGACTATTTTGCGAAAAATTTTAAAACACATAACTTCACTATCAAATGGTCTATTTTGCCTAATTTTCTTTTCACTATTTTATGTCGAAATGTTAATAACAATACCCTTGGACCAAAAATAATTTAACTTGCACCCTTTATGTCCTTAAAGAAGCTAAAAAATTTTATGTTACTTTTAATTAAAATCATTAATTGTTAATTTTATAAAGATATAGTTCTTTATTAAATAAAATTTTAATAGTCAAAAGTAAAGAATTTCTCAAATTTAACTAGTAGAGAAGAGTTTGTGTAATTAATGTTATGGATTTCATGAGTGTCGCTGGAGTTACTTTTGGTCAAAGCCATAAGCGAGCTCATCGTGGATTTGTTGGTAGGATGTGGTCATCGTCTTCTTCTTCCTTGATGATATGAAAGCACGTCGAACTATTTTGCAGGATTTGGCCAAATCTGAAAACTTGAATCCAGTAGCATACACCACATATAAGTAGTCATCACTTGAATTTGGGACTAAAGCAGATGCGTTTAAGCAAGGAGTTGTGTCTATATACAAAGGATCGAATACTTGTTTCTCACAGCTTAAGAACAGTAGAGTCTCCCAAAGTATCCCGCCTTGTGGATACGTAAATATTTCTGTTTCAGATGCACGCGAATCTGGAGAACTAGAGAAGGTGGAGCAATTACCCTTCTGGACTTCGGGATCCACAAGTCTCATTGTATGGTTTTCATAATTGATTGCCTTCACTTGGTAATATTCTTCCCCTCTGTCTTATATTATCGTAATGTTGTTCTTGCAAGAAAGCAAAAAAATATTAATATGAAACACGTACGTTGGGGCTCCACAGCTGCCCGGTTTGGTATCGAGTTGGAAAGGGAAGCTTATGTTTTGGATATCACCGCAGGAAGAGTAGCAACTGGCAGGAGGATTCATATGATCATCTTGTGCAGAGCTATGGATGGTTTCATGGAATACAGTTATGATGATCATGACTATCATAACAAGAATATGGGTTTCCATTTGAGAAAAATATTGTTATTCCTTTTTAAAAACATATTTGAGAATTATAGGCGGGATCGATATTTATATCAATTTAAAACAAAGCAATACTCATATTGCAGTACTAGGACTAGTAGTATTAATGAATTCCCACCTCCGAAAGGCCCCGCTAGTAAAGTTAGCTATCCACACTATTTTTTATAATATTTGGAAAATATTATTGCAGAAATAAAAGAAAGGTTAATAGTTTGGTTCAATATTGTTATCAAATAAATGGTTCCTATTAAACCAATTCGTTGGATACTTTGACCAGGTACATAGATTCATATGAATCAATTTGAAAGGAAAAGATTATAGAGCCTGCTGGAATCCACTCCAACACGCAAGATAGAATTCAAGATAGTGATATGCAGTTTTTCGTAATTTTTCCCCCTTTTGTTTCTTTCTTGTTAATTGATGAATGCTTAATTTACCCTCCGTTTTACTCTCTCTTATTATGAAATTTGAAATATTTTAATGGAGTTTATGTATCAAATATGCTTAAAATGTACACTCTACTATGTTTTATAATATCATTAAAATTTGAGATATTTTAATGGAGTTTATATATCAAAAATGTCTTGAAGGGAAATAATAAAAGTACCCAATGGGCCAGTTGCGGGCTTAACGAATGGTTAAAATGGTTTTTATTCTACGCGGTTTTGGAAAAATTTTAACCTATAATTGTCGAATTAAGTTGTAGTTGGACGGCTTTTAGCCGACAGTTATAGCAATTTTTTGGGCGGGTATTATTTGAATAGCTGATAAAAGAGGTTTTTAGCATGACTAACCTCTGAATTTTTCGTTTATTTGTAATGTGTCTCCTCAACTATTTTTTTTCTAGTAATTAGGACTCTAAATTTATAAAACCGTTGCAATCTATCCATTTTCGTTAATAACGATCAAATTTTGGATTGATTTAGATATGTACTAATTATGTACAAATCTTTTAAGGGTATAATGGATATTTCACTTAGTTTAAAGACAAAAAGAACAAATGAGAGTTTGGACGGAAAAAAATAATTTTGAAATTCAAATTTTTAAATAATTAAAGAATAAAAAAATAACTCTAAATTATAATGACATACTCAATTTAACAATACTAAACTTAAAAAATAAATCTATTAATTTTTTTGAAAAAATAAAACATTACTTAAATTTTAATATTAAAATATTTAATAAAAATAAAAATGTTAAATTAATAATATAAATAATATAACCTTTAAAAATAATTCAAAAAATTATTAAAATACTTAAACTACTCTTAAAAATAATTTGACATTTAAGTAAGTCAAATTTTATTTATTCTTTAATTATTTAAAAATTTAAATTTTAAAACTATTTTTCCTCTTCCAAATTCTAATTTGTTATAAAAATTCAGAAGACTAATCATACCAATACGCCTGATAATACTGCCAGTAACTTCTTTGTTTTTGGGGAATTTATATGGAAAAATCTGAGTAGCACAATCAATCAAATTAGAAACACTCGAGAGTTTCATAATTTGTCAGAAAGAACAAAAGTAGTCCCAATTCGTTTCTCTCACTGGGATAATACTACGTCAATTAAAAAATTGTAAAGGGTAACTTCCATAACTATATATTATCCAAATCGATTCTTTTTATCTTATTTTTCTGTATGTATTATACATAAATACATAGATATACAAAGTACAAATTTTGTAGTTATGGTGACCGTCTCTTCTCTTTTTGTGTTTTCCATGTTCATATTACTTCTCGTAGTTCCAGACCGAGGATTGGGTATACCTGACGATGAGGATGTCTGGAGGTGTTCGGAGGATGGGCCACCGATCAGATTCCCTTTCCGATTTAACGGAAGCCAGCTGGATTACAAACGCTACCCCTACCCTGGCTTCATCATATCCTGTTCTGAATACAATTACCAAACGGTACCGGAGGTGAAGCTCCCAAATCTGAAAGCTGAGTTATACGTACAAGATATAGACTACGCTTCACAGGAAATCCATGTATATAACTACGCGAATGCATGCCTTATGGAACTACTGCTTTCGGAAAATAGCAGTCGACCAAATTTCGAATTCAGATATGACCGTCTCAAGAAGTATACAAGCTATACGATGTTGAATTGCTCTTCACGTCGCATAGACAAAAGTTCAGAACAGTTTTGTGGCCTTGAATTGGTTCCTTCTAACCTTGAGATCGGCCAGTATACCCATTACTATTGGGAATTTAGTCAATATGTGGAATGTACAAAGATGTACGACACTGAATCAATTCCGGACAACATTTACGAGCGGGACTATGTTACTTTGACATGGTCCAAGCCGGACTGTAGATCTTGCGAAGCGAATCGAAAGGGATGCCGATTCAAGAAAGATGGTCATGATGAAGTTGAATGTTTCGATCTACCCACTGTTAGGAAAAGAGGTAAAGACGAGTACTTCCTTTTAATTTCGTGATTTATGTACTGCTATTGCTTTTTTGCTTTCGTGGTTCATCCTGAGAAAAACCAAAGTAGTTTTCACCCTGCTAATTAGTTCTAATATATATACTATGCTGTGAATATTTCGAGCTATTATGTTTTGAAGATTATTTATTCACTAAAAGCTTACTACTATTAACAATTTTCTTTGTGATATGTACTTAACAGGTAAATCAAAGGCTTGGCAAGTCATCAATAGTACCATATGTGAGTTTTACTATATATCGATCCCTTTATTCTTAATTTGTAAATATTCAAGGGACTATACATACATATGCTGACTTTAGATGTGTTCTGCAGTCAGGGCCGTCTTATCTTCATTAGTTTCTTGTTCAATAGCAGTGGCTGCAACGTTTTATCTTTACACTTTATACAAAGATGACAGAGAACAGCGGCTAAGAATTGAAAAGGCTCTCGAGGATTATATTGCTCTTAAACCATCAAGATATACTTATGCTGACATTAAGAGGATTACTAATCAGTTCAAGCACAAGTTGGGCCAAGGAGCTTATGGAACAGTGTTCAAGGGCAAGCTTTCCAATAACATTTTCG
>JXTB01000487.1:191538-249739 GCA_002914805.1 Parasponia andersonii
TGCTTTGTGAATCAATTGAAAAGGGAGAGTGACCATGCATTTCAGGTTGGGATTTCTTGTAGAGGTGTGATTAGTTTGATGGATATTATTCCTCTCGTTAAAAGAGATATAATACTCATGATGATTGTCACCATGCTGTCTCAATTATATACTGGTATGTGGGTTGGAAACCACCCATAAATGTTAAAAAGACAAAATTTATAATGTATGCAATACTAACTTCTCTGTCGTTTATCAGAGGATATCCTGGAGGTATTATTTGTTGATATATATGTCAATTGAAGTAAAAAAGGCAACCGTCATAGTAATAGTGAATAGGACAGCCATCATAACAATAGTGAAAAGGGCAGCCGTCATAATAATAGTGAAAAAGAGCAGCCGTAATAGCAATAGTAAAAGGTAGTGTTCTCACTACCTTTCAAGGCCTATAAATAGAGACTTCATTCATTATTCTCTTCATCCTAAAAAAACTTGAAAGCATTTCAAGTTTTCTCCTCTAATTAAATCTTTTCTTTCTCTTTATTTCTCCTTTCAAAGAGAGTAGAGTTTCTTTGTGAAAGAAGAAGTTTCTAAGAGTGGCAGTATAAGGTGTGAGTAAGAGAATACTTGTAAGAAAGTACTTGGATGTATTGGGGTCATTGGGAAGAAAAGAGAGAAATCTATGTGATTGTAGAAATATTTCATATAGTGAAATTCTTTTGTGAGAGATGGTGATTTTTCTCCTGATTTGGGAATTTTCTACTTAAATTCTTGTGTTGTGAGATTGGTTTCTATTCCCTATTATTATTTCTCTATTATTCTGACATTTCTTTGAAGTGAGATCCTAGGAGCGGCGAATCTGAGTTAGTTAGATTCCCAAAAAGTGATATCAAAGCCAAGTTCTTTGGTACACTATAGCTTGGCGTTAGTCTAGGAAATTCTGTGTAAGGAGGTTGTGTTCAAGTGGGAGCATTTGAATTATTTAATCCTTCTTGGAAATTTTCTTAGCTGTTTTTCAAGTTAGAAGTACGAAGCAAGATGTCAGGAAACAAGATTTCAATTCTAGTTAGAGCTGATGTGGAGAAATTTGATGGGAACATCAATTTTGGCTTGTGACAAATACAAGTCAAGGATTTATTGATTCAATCTGGATTACACAAGGTTTTGAAAGGCAGAGAGACTTATAAGGGCAAAGATTCTGAGAAATCCAGCATGAGCGATGAAAACTGGAATGATCTGGATGAGAGAGCTGCAAGTACGATATGTATGTATTTGGCCAAAAATGTCCTCGCAAATGTGCTTGGAATAATGACGGCCAAAGATCTGTGGAGAAAGCTTGAAGAATTGTATCAGGCGAAAAGTGTCTCAAATTTAGTGTACCTAAAAGAGCAGTTTCATACATTACATATGAATGAAGGTACGAAAATTTCTAATCATCTAAGTATCTTGAATGGTATCGTTTCTGAATTGGAGGCTATTGGAGTGAAGATTGAAGATGAAGATAAGACATTGCGATTCATCTGGCCTCTTCCACCTTCTTATGAGCATATGAAACCTATTTTGGTGCATGGGAAGGAGACTGTAGTTTATTCTGAGGTCACAAGTAAATTTTTGTTTGAAGAAAGAAGGCTGACGGGTGGTGGAAGTAATGTTCCACCTGAAGGCTCAGTCTTGGCAGTTGATACTAGGAAGAAAAACTCCATGAAAAAGAATGAAATCTGCTGGGGGTGTGGACAATCTGGGCATCTAAAAAGAAATTGTCAAAAAGGTTGAGCGGGCTCGGCTAAAAGCTCTAAATATGGTGATGCTGCTAATATTATCTCCTATGATGGAGACGATGATCTTGTCCTTTGCTCATGATATGTACATCCTTATGGCATACCGCTAATCTCCAAAGATGACATGAAAGAGGATGTGTCATAATTAGTGGTAGTAAGTTTGCACACAGGCATTGGTTTGACATTGATGTAAGGCGTGTGCTGAATGATGTCGATGGCTGATGGACTCCTGGAGAAGCCAAACATGGGAGTCAGTACCATAATTATCAGCAAGGTTCTTTCGACATTAGCCGAGATGAAATTCTTAGAATTCGTCAATTCTAAGTGGTATGTATACTCATATGATGGAGTATGATTGTTAGTAAGGACAATGATAGCAATGTAAGCTATGAGATGAGACGTATGTGAAGACGTAATTGAAATCAAGTCTTCAAGTGGGAGATTATTGATATATGTGTGAATAGAAGTGAAAAGGGCAGCCGTCATAGCAATAGTGAAAAGGGCAGCCGTCATAGCAATAGTGAAAAAGGACAGCCCGTAATAGTAATAGTAAAAGGTAGTGTTCTCAATACCTTTTAAGACCTATAAATAGAGATTTCATTCATCATTATCTTCATCCTAAAAAAACTTGAAAGCATTTCAAGTTCTCTCCTCTAATTAAATCCTTTTTTTCTCTTTATTTCTCCTTTCAAAGAGAGTAGAGATTCTTTGTGAAAGAAAAAGTTTTAAAGAGTGGCAGTGTAAGGTGTGAGTGAGAGAATACTTGTGAGAATGTACTTGGGTGTATTGGGGTCATTGGGAATAAAAGAGGGAAATTTATATGATTGTAGAAACTTTTCATATAGTGAAATTCTTTTCTGAGAGATAGTAGTTTTTCTCCTGATTTGGGAATTTTCTACTTAAATTCTTGTATTATGAGATTGGTTTCTATTCCCTATTATTATTTCTCTATTATTCTGACATTTCTTTGAAGTGAGATTCTGGGAACGACGAATCTGGGTCAGTCAGATTCTCAACATTATTTATAATTTTCATTTTTTTAGTGCCATCATAGCAGGAAAAAGTGATCGATCTAACTGGGTCCGAATAAAGTACAATAATAGAGGCTTTTTGGTTTATTTTTGCTTATTTTAAAAGCAGTTGAGAAAAATATAAGAGAGGGATAAGTTCTTTGGTTTCAGCCTAGAGAATTTAAAATATGCACTATAATCACAATTTTATAATTTACGAGGTATTTAAAATACAGTTTTTAAACAACATATATAAAAGTGTGTTAAAAATTTACTAAACATCTAAATCCTTTTTATAATTATACCTGCGTTTACTCAAAACTACAACAAAGATACGACAAATCAGTAATATAAGAATGCGAAAACTGAAGACACAGCGCTGCAGCATAATAAAAGATACCAACAGTGCAGTCGTTGCATTACTAATACCAATGCGTGTAACAGTCGAGTACCACCGACTTCCTATTCATGTAGGACCAATGGACGTCTATTCATATAGGACGTTGCGTAAGCTATTATTTGTAGGTCTCTTTTGTGTACATTACACTTCTATCGTATTCATTGAAAGATTCAGGTCTTTACAACTTGCTAGCTATCTCCTAATTCTCCAAGAAAAATTGGGGAGTGCACTCCAGCTCTCCTACAAGTCTCTTTCACTTCACATAATAGTTAAAAGTTATTTGAAGTAATCGGACAAATTATATCAAGTAATTCTTGATTTCACTGTATAACTTGGTTGTTACTTCGTATATTTTCAAAAAATATCAATTTTTAAAAAATGATATTTTCCAAGTATTATTAAAAATTGGTATTTCCCTAAATAAAATAAAGATTTCTAAAAAAATTCAGAATAGAGATTTTTCAATCTTTTAGACCATAGACTTAGATTTATGTAAGAAACCCGAAAAAAGCTTAACACACTAGTAAATAGTGAATCCTTGACAAAAATGTTGCATGCCCTAAACCTCTTACACATCCAAACAAAAATGTTTCATAGAGTATGAAGCAAATTTTGAAAAATGAAAAGTATTCTTCGAGAAGCATGTGCTCTAGTATTCTTCGAGAAGCATGTGCGCTAGAAAATTGGCCCAACCTCGTTACTTTTTAATGGTGACCAAATTTACAATTATGGGGCTACAATAAGCCACATATGTATTGACTGATTCAAATTAATGAAGTCTTTTTTCAAGTGTAAGAGTGTCAAATTAATAAATTACTCAGTAAGACTGAGGTCAATCCACAGGAAGGTTAGTGAATAATACAAGACCATAACACATATATTGCAACAATAAAAATTATAGAAAAAAGTATGTTGTAGGATGATTGTGACAATATGAAACAAAGTGACTGAAATATAATGATATGAAGTTACATAATTAAACAATTGCTAAGATTAGGGGATCCACTCTTAGGTATATCAAATAAGTATAACCTAAACTCTTTTATCATTCAATTGAAATCTACACACAATGGAGGTTCCAATCGGAAAATTAATCACTAAAGGTCCATTATTAGTTATCTATGTGATTAGATTAGTTTTCTTAATTACATTTTTTTTGATAACACTAACACTTGTAAATGTGGTCAAGCATTCATGGTGCCACCTTATGTCCACAACAAATCAAAATCCCTTTCTAGCAAAACTGGTACAAAAGGAATTAAGTATTTATTTTACCAATGGTTGACTACAATGAATCAAGACTCACCACTTAACAAGGAGGGTACTACGATTGATTAAAAAAATTAAGTAGCACATACATAACAGTGATTAAAAGATATAAACAATGAAATCTACCTAGAGTTTAAATTATACCTATCTTTCCCTCAAGAGGTTCACCCTTTCATCTTAGCAACATGCAAGATTAAATAAACATGATGAAGAAGAGTAACAAGTATGAACACAATATGAATATAACTTTAAACACAAAACTCTTACTATTTTGAAGGCAAAGCAAGATTAAAATAACGTTGAATAAAAAGAGGAGAATAAAAGAGAGTGATCTTGTTCTCAAAACTAAGATGCCTCTTAAGCCTAGCTTAAGCATCTATTTATAGAAAAATTTAGAGATACAAAGTCAAAATTTGTAGACTAAAGATAAGAGCAAGTTGGCAACTTGTTTTAGCAGAATCAGACTCTCCCAAAGATGTATCTGAAACTACATGAATTTGGACGAAAAATGTCTAGATAAAAGAAGAAAACTTGAAGTCGTATCTCTTAGAAGTTGTATGCCACAAACATTGCATCCATTGGAGATGCATTTCTTGACTTATAGTAAAATTGGTAAAGATAGGTTTTGCTGAGTCAAAATTGGTTGCTGATCTTATCATGTGAAAATATCTGAAATTATTACCCAGATTTCGGCTTCTTTTGAATTTTCTTAAAGAACAAATTATCTAGATAATTTTGTGTACGTGTCCATAGCATTAAGAATCACTCTATTTAAGATTGTAATGAGGCCAGAATGGGCCAAACAAAAAGGGTGTCAGGCTGAACGTGAGCACAGTCTATTTTAAAATATTATCCATTTGAGACCAATTTAGAAATAATCTGAATAGATCTTTAAATTGGATTTAGTGAATAATTGAGTCCAGAATCTATGAGTTCAAGAATTGGATCAAAATCCCATGTAGTTTAGAATCTGTTCCTATTTTACGAAACCTGCGCAGAAACGAATATTTAGCACAAATTAGAGGTAATTCTTGCTTTTATGCCTATGTCTACAAAAGTTCTTTAAATTAGGGAATTTAATGAAACTTTAAGTGTATAATGATGATCTAATTTCATAATAAATGTATACAATTAGACGTTCATCACACTCCCTAACCAGCTTATTACTAGTCCCTAGTAATTAAAGCGTTATCACTTAACAAAATTTCCTTCCAAATTAGTCACCACTTTTTCTCTCTTTGATTTATCCAAATAAACAAACTCTCAATTTTCATTGAATCAAATATTCTTAAGTTAAAATATTAATAAATCTTCCTTTTTGTGATCATATAACAACACATAATCATGGGACTTAATTGAAAAATGTAATATAAGTTCTAATATTTCACCGAGGGTAGCTTCTTTGAGTATAGGGCAATTTTTGTTTTTGTTTTTTTTACACAATACTATGTACAATACATCCTTAACCCATGTAGCGAGCTTTAGGCTAATGACTCCCAAAGTAGTTGGCCTTAAGGCATTAGGTGTTGAGACACTCCTACGAGCTTAATAACTCAGGTTGCAGATACTTTTATTAAATAAGACAACCATAGATAGTGCAATGTCTAGTTTTCTTAAGCTTTTTCCTTAATTGGAAGGTCAATAACTCGATATTGAAGAAGTACACATCAGACCCATCTCATGTTGTTCAGTACGTCCATATACCGATCCATGAAGATGTGTCCTATGAAGAGCAGCCTGTTTGTTTGTTGGCTAGAGAGTTAAAGGTGCTTCGCAACAGAGAGATTCCACTTGTCAAAGTGCTTTTGAACATCACAAAGAAGACAAGGCCACTTGGAAACTCGAGATAGAGATGTACAAGATGTACTCTCATTTGTTTAACCTTTAGTCAAAAGTTGTATTGTGATGTAACCTTGACTTGTATTTTAAATTTCATGATGAAATTTTCTTAGGGAGGGGAGAATATAAAAACCTGGATTTTTAGGAGTGTGATTTAGACATTTTACTAATTTTTTGGTATTATATTAGGTGAATTAATTTACAAAATTTTTTTGCAGAAGGACTAAATTGTAATTATTATAGAACTAAATTGATTGAGTTTGGGAACCAGGGACTATGGTGCAAATTTTTGAAAAATTGCATAGTCCCACATGACCATTTACGTGGGTTCATCTTCCCGCTTACCTTCTCTCTCTCTCTCTCCATCGCTCGATCTCTCTCTCTCGCTCTCGCTCGTTCAGCCGAAGGGGAAGGACAAGGCTGTCGCCGCCTCCTGCCGTCGTCTACTTGCACAGCTAGCCGGCAAAGCTCCCTCGTGCTGTGTCGAGCTGATACTGACCAGCTGCCGCCACCGAAGAGCTCGCCGTTGCCGGAGAAGATGAAATAGACCATTTCGGATTTCTAGACACCAGCGACGATTCTGGCCACCATTTGACCTCTAACTAGACTCGTTAGATTAGTGGAGGGAGGGTAGAATATACAGAAGAGGCCTTGTCTGAGTTTTGGAGTTTTTTCTCTCCTCCCTTGCCATGGACTTGGGCTTATCTAGCTTTCAACTGCGTCACGATCAGAGTTATTTTAAGATAATTAGTGCAATTTAACTAATTAAATCAAGATAGTATGTTTCTAAATATTTTGAAAAGTGATATTTTTATAAATAACTCTAGAAAGTTTTCAAAGATTTAAAATCCAGGATTTTTCAAATTGTTTTTCGAAATCCTACGCTAATAAAATAAAATGTCCTCTATATTTTATATGTAATTTTGAATTGTCAATATTTGACATCGAAGTTGAAACCCAGAGAATCCTCAGGTGTACATAATCGTTAAAAACTAATAATAAAAATGCTAAGCTGTCCAAAAAAAAGCTAACAATTGTCTAGTAAACACCGTGTGCTAAACAAAGTGTTTAGTCTAAAGCAACAGACGTCAATCTAGAAAAAAGCCAAACGACACAAGAGCCCGTAAACGACACTATACAACAATATATTACTAGGTTGTCACCATATCTATCGCTTTCAATAAGCTCGCGTTGTTCATCTATCTCTTTCAGTAAGACGACGAGCTTTTGGACAGTTTGGATCCTTCAAAGTAGTGAGCAAGGCAGCAGTAAGTTGTTCAGTCGTGACACCAACGCCACACATTTCCTTATAAATGAGACCATATTTTGAGTCTCCGTGCATACATAGTAGTCCACACTGTTACTTGTAAATGTCATCCTGCACGCCAATTCATCAATTCAATCAACTTTCAACTTCAGTTTCAAGGATTAATATTTTAAAAGCATATACATAAACATATGTTTGATGTGAGTATAGCTTATTACGTACTTTACCATTTCAAAGGCACGTTTCAATTTATCTTCATAATTCAACGTCCTTTGGGTGCTATTTTGATCCTCATGATCATGACCTTCCAATAAAAGCTTTCTTAAATGAGAAAAACGCGAATTGCACTATCTGTGGTTGATAGTCTCGAACCCCACCAATTATGCAAATGATATTATGAAATTCTTATATTTGATCATCAGGCCCATCTCATGTTGTTCAGTACGAGTTTTAGGCCAATAACTCCCAAGCCAGTTAGCCTTAGGGTACTAGGTGTTAAGACACCCCTTCGGACTTAGTTGCTCGAGTCAAGAAGGCTACAAAACTAAACTTTTCTATGATTTTTTCTTTATAATAATATGTACTTTTTTTTTAATTATTATCATTAATTTTTTTATTTTACCCATGCCCTTAGTTGTTACCGTTGATAAATATAAGAACTTGAGTATCATAGCAGTTCAGTTTGCAACCCACAATTAGATGTCAAAGTGTGCGTATGTATGTGCGGAGGATGGTTTATGAATATTTGCTAAATAAGTATATAAACATAATCAAAGAGTTTGTAAATTTGAATAATTCAAAAAGAAATGCATGATGAAACAATACTAGGAAATTTAAAAATCAAGACTAAATGTTATATATCCATTATGATACGTCTGAAGAGTAAACTTACTCCTTACTCTGCTATCAATGACGTAGTCGCTATGTCTAATGGTTTTAATAATAGCAAAAATATTTTTTTTTCTTTTTTTTTTTTCGATTTTTTTGGGTGTTAACTATCCCTTCCCCCCATTCAGAATCAAACATTGTCCCAAATGTCTTGAGTTAAATAAGAAAAGTATAAAAAACATTATCTGTGACAGGAACTACTAAAAAGAAAAACCTGAAAGATACATTAAGAAAATAAAATACTGTGACAAAACCCATGAGACTAGAAAGTTTTACAGACTAAGAGACAAATCCAATTTGGCTTTTTTCTGACATTCTTTGTTTGACCAGTCTAACTGAGTTATGGCTGGATCAACTTCTGGAACATAGATTTGCAATTGATCAATCAACTGCTCAGGAGTTATAGCAAAGATGAAGATTCGTCTTGAAGAGTCTGAAATAAACTTCTGTTCTACAACATGATCTAGAAAGGACAACAAGCCATTAAAGAAACCATTAACATTTAATAGGCCGATGGGTTTTTGGTAGATTTTCAGCTGAGCCCAAGAAGCAATTTGAAAAATTTCTTCTAATGTTCCAATGCCTCTCTGGTAAGGCAATAAAAGCGCTAGAATAATCAAGTATCTTTTGTATTCGTTCATGCATTGTTGACACTTTCAATTCTTCCCCAACCGTTTTTCTGGTGATATTTCCTTCAGTCAAAGCTTTTGGAATAATTCCCAAAACTTGACTTCCTCCAACGAATGCAGATGTTGACATACACCCCATTAACCCAAGAATACATCCCTCATAAACTAAATGGATTTTTCTTTCAGCTAACACTTTACCAAAGTGATTTGTTACCTCTAGGGACTCTTTATCTTTCCCTGGACTAGATCCACAAAATACACAAATATTTTTGATTTTACGAGATGAGGATCCGACCATTTTAATAGTCCTCTTAAACTTATGAATGAGTTTGAGTTGAATGAAAATGAAGACAAGAAGTGATGTATCTATAGAGATAGGAAAAGTAATGCAATGATAGCACCTACGGGGGTAGGTCGGCTATTGTCAAAAAAAAAACTTTGAAAATTTTAACAAAGCGACAAAAGAGCAAAACATGTATATGTACAGGTAGTTGTGATTGTGGCTCACATCTTCCTCTGGTTTACATCTAGTAACAGCTTAAACGCTCTCTATGGGTTGAGGATTGGCTTCCCATCTAATTTTCTTATAAATTGACAAACAGGGTCTTTTAAAGTCAGATTCCCAAGACTATATCGCTCATGCTCTGGTTGAAATTGGGGCCATAATTAGTGAATCGTAATATGTACATCTCTACTAGGATGCGTCTCAAGGGTCAATAGGAGATAATCTAATGACCCCTTACTCATGTCATCCTTAATAAAGTTTATTTTATCTTCACGATTTGTGGATACCATTCCTAAAGAGTGGCATTTTGTATTACAAGTCCATTGTGCACATTTATGACAAACTTTCATTCTTTTAGCACGACATTTTTTTGCAAATGAGCTTTTACCATGACCAAGCATGTATGAAACAAATGAATTTAAAAACTCACCTGATAATCGTATCTTTGCTTCAATAATCCAATGGAAATCTTCAGGAATGCCCATATGTATTAATAATCTTAATCTTTCACACCTAGCAAGGTAAACTTTTAGCAGAGCATTTTGAGAAAGAGAAGGAAAGTATTTTTGCAATTTTAAAAGAGTGAAATCCATCTTGATGAAAGAAATTGAAAGGAAAAGGAAAGAAGTAAAAAGATGTTGTGAATCCTGATGAGAGATTAAAACTTTATGCACAATTTTTTTATTTTTTTATTTTCATTTTTTTTCTTCAATTATTATGGGAACTGAAGAAACTGACTTAAAGGTCATGGAGTACCATTATCCGCCACTTAACCGGGAAAGTAATAAAAGAAGCAAACAAACACACTAAAAGCAACCTGCAAGATCAAACAAAGTTAAAAATAGAGAATTGAAGATTTACAACAAATTATGATCACTGATGACATGGATCACTGAGNCATCATTTCTCAATTCTTCAAGCTCATTTATTTGTAATTTTCGCAACTTACAAGCAACATCAAGATTTGAGTTGAAAGTTTTAATGGCCCAAAAAGCTATGTGTTCAAGTTTCACAGGCAAATGACAAGGTTTTCCATAAACTATCGTATAGGGTGACATACCATGTGAGGTTTTGAAAGCAGTTCGATAAGCCCAAAATGTATCACTAAGTCTCAAAGACTAATCTTTACGATTTGGGTTAACTATTTTCTCTAAAATTTGTCTAATCTCCCTATTTTCAAGTTTTACTTGTCCATTTGTTTGAGGGTGATAAGGGGTAGCAACTTTATGTGTGATTCCATATTTCTTCATTAATGACTCAAATGGCTTATTACAAAAATGTGTTCCCCCGTCACTTATCATGGCTCGAGGAATTTCGAATCGACTCAAAATATTTTCTTTCAAAAATTTAATCACTGTTTTATGGTCATTATTTCGACTTGGAATTGCCTCTACCCATTTTGATACATAATCAACGGCTACTAGAATGTACACAAAACCAAATGACGGTGGAAAAGGTCCCATAAAGTCAATACTCCAACAGTCAAAGATTTCAATCATCAAAATAGGATTTAAAGGCATCATGTGATGTTTTGAAATTGACCCTAATTTTTGACAATTTTCACAAGATTTGCAAAAAATATGAGTATCTTTGAACAAAGTTGGCTAATAAAATCTACACTGCAAGATTTTTGCAGCTGTCTTTTTTGACGAAAAGTGACCTCCACGTGCTTCTGTATGACAAAAGTTTATGACACTATTTATCTCATTATCTGGTATACATCTTCGAAAGATTTGATCAGGACAGTACTTGAATAGATAAGGGTCATCCCAATAAAAGTTTTTCACTTCACTTAAAAACTTCTTTTTGTCTTGACTACTCCATTCAGATGGCATAGCTCCTGTTGCAAGAAAGTTGACAGTGTTAGCAAACCAAGGTATTAAAATGGCAGAGAATAAAGATTCATCAGGAAAATAATCATTGATAGGTGTAGTCCCAAAAGATGACTCTGTTGTTAGCCTTGATAAGTGGTCAGCGACAACATTTTTGGCGCCTTTCTTATCCTTGATTGTAATATCAAACTCCTGAAGCAATAAGATCCATCGTATCAATCTTGGCTTAGAGTCCTTCTTAGAGAGCAGATATTTCAATGCTGCATGATCATTAAAGACAATTACTGGTGAACTAACAAGATAAGAACGAAATTTTTCTAAAGCAAATACTACTGCAAGTAATTCTTTTTCGGTGGTTGAATAATTTATTTGAGTATAATTTAAAGTCTTACTTACATAGTAAATCACATGTGGCTTACCATCTTTTCGTTGTCCTAAAACAGCACCAACAACATAGTCACTTGCATCACACATTATTTCAAAAGGAAGAGACCAATCGGATGGTTGAATGATAGGAGCAGAAGTAAGCAATTTTTTAAACTTTATAAATGCTTCTTCACATTGTTTAGTCCATTCAAAAATATTGTCTTTAGATAAGAGGTTACACAATGGTTTAGATATTATACTAAAATCTTTGATAAACCTCCTATAAAAACCAGCATGTCCTAGGAATAATCTAACATCTCTTACACACTTTGGTGTAGGCAAGTTGGAAATTAATTCAATTTTTGACTTGTCTACCTCAATTCCTTTTGATGAAACAATATGGCCAAGAACAATCCCATTTGTTACCATAAAATGACATTTTTCCCAATTAAGTACAAGATTCTTTTCTTCACACCTTTTCAAGACTTTCTCTAAGTTCATTAGACAATCATCAAAAGAATCACCAAAAATAGAGAATCATCCATGAAAATTTCAAGAAAACGTTCAACCATATCACTAAATATGCTAAGCATGCATCTTTGAAATGTGACTGGTGCATTATATAATCCAAAAGGCATCCTACGATAAGCAAATGTACCAAATGGACATGTAAAAGTGGTTTTCTCTTGATCTTCAAGTACTATTTCAATTTGATTGTACCCTGAATACCCATTTAGGAAACAATAAAATTCATGTCCTACAACTCTTTCGAGGATTTGATCCATAAAAGGTAAAGAAAAATGGTCTTTCTTAGTCATTGAATTGAGTTTCCTATAGTCAATACACACATGCCAACCAGTAATAGTCCTTGTGGGAATTAATTCATTATTTTCATTTTTGACCATATTAACTCCAGATTTCTTAGGTACAACTTGGGTAGGACTTACCCATTTATTGTCAGAAATAGGATAAATAATTCCATTATCTAAGAGCTTAATGACTTTATTTCTCACTACTTGTTTCATATTAGGATTAAGCCTTCTTTGCATTTCTCTTGTGGGTTTGCTATTTTCCTCTAAATAAATCTTGTGTGTGCAAATCAAAGGACTTATTCCCTTTATGTCAGCTATGGTCCATCCTAAAGTAGATTTATGCATTTTCAAAGTTTGTAACAACTTACCTTCTTGGTGTTCATCGAGTTTGGAAGAGATTATTACCGGAAAGTCTCATCTTCCCCTAAAAAGAAGTATTTGAGATCAGATGGCAATGGTTTTAACTCAAGTTTAGGTGATGCGATACTTGAAGGCATTGTTATACTGGAACGTGGTGGTAATTCCTCAAATCTTGGCCTCCATCCTTTGTTTTCCATTCTTTGAGAATAATCAAGTAAAGAACATATATTAGAGAAATCATGATCCAAATGCATACTTGATTCCAATGAATTAACTTAACAAACTTCCAATGGATCTAAATTACTCCCTGTTTGAACACAATCTCTTAAGACGGTTTCAATCATGTTAACCTCCTCATTTTCATCTTCTTCATGTAGTTGCTTACACAAATTGAAAACATTAAGTTCAAGTGTCATGTTCCCAAATGAAAGCTTCATCACTCCATTCCTACAATTAATCAAAGCATTAGAAGTTGCTAGAAATGGTTGTCCTAAAATAACAGGAATTGGATTACTTACCTCAACAGGTTATGTATCCAAGACAATAAAATCCACAGGATATATAAATTTATCAACTTGAACTAACATATCTTCCACTATTCCTCTTGGGACTTTAATTGATCTATCGGCAAGCAAAAGAGTGACAGAAGTTGATTTTAACTCACCTAGATTGAGTTTTTGATAAACTGAATATGGAAGTAAATTCACACTAGCTCCAAGATCAAGTAATGCTTGTTCAATTTTTTGTTCACCAATAACACATGAAATTGTAGGACAACCAGGGTCTTTATATTTCAAACTATTATTATTTTGAAGTATTGAACTTACTTGTTCGGCTAGAAAAGCTCTCTTTTTCACGTTCAATTTTCTTTTCACAGTATATAAGTCCTTTAAGAATTTAGCATAAGATGGTACATGTTTAATAGCATCCAATAAAGGGATATTGATTTTTACTTATTTGAAGATTTCAAACATTTCAGGATTGTGATTCACTTTCCTTGAATTATTCAAAGCATGAGGAAATGGGAGAATATGAGAGGATTTAGTCTTTTTTTCAGAGGGTATAGGTTTAACCTCTTCCTTACCTTTAGAGTTTGATTCATCATCTTTCTCACAAGGTTCAAGAATAGATTTTTCAACAATCTTACCACTACGAAGAGTCATGATTTATTTGAATTGATCCATGGGTTGGCCTCCAGAGGATCCAGCATGTGAATTGAATTGTCCCTTCGGTTTTGCTGTGGTTGAGAGGGAAACTTACCTTTCTCTTGAATTTGGAGAGCAGATGCAAATTTTACAAGAGTATCTTTCAAATCCGCCATAGTTTGGGCATTTTGAGTATTGATAGACTCTTGCTTTTCAACGAATAAATGCAATGTTTCTTTAAAATTTTTCCTAGGAGGAGGTATGTAAGGTACATAACCTTGAGGATTTTGAAAATTTTGTTGTGCATGAAATGGTGGTTGTGAAGATTGTACATGATTATCATTCCTCCAACTAAAATTTGGGTGATTTTTCCAACTGGGATTATATGTTTGAGAATATGGATTAGAATTTAGCCTTTTTAATGTGTTTAAGACATTAGCTTGCTCATGAAGACATTCCTTAAAAGAAGGCAAAGTTGGACAGTTATTAGTTGAGTGATCATTAGCTTCACAAATATGACACACAATTTCTTGTATAGATTTCACTTGACCACTCTTTTTCATTTCAAGTGCCTCGACTTTTCTAGCTAAGGATGCAAGTTTGGCTTGGAACTCGTGATCTTCCCTAAGGTTATACATGCCTCCTCTAGATATAGAGGGTGTTTTGGTAGGTGCTTCACAAGTTCCCATAGTGTCCCAATTTTGTGCATTTTCAACTAGTAAGTCTAAGTATTCAATTGCCTCATTGGGATCTTTATCTTCAAAAGTACCATTACACATCAATTCCACCATTTGCCCCTCTCTAGGTGTTAATCCCTCATAAAAATGTGACACTAACCTCCACGTTTCAAAACCATGGTGAGGACAAGTATTAAGTAATTCTTTAGACCTTTCCCAACACTGGTAAAATGTTTCTCCTTATTTTTGAGTGAAAGTAGTAATTTGTCTTTTGAAAGAATTTGTTCGGTGAGGAGGAAAAAACTTTTTTACAAACTGTTGTTGCATTTCATCCCAAGAACCAATGGAACCCAACCTAAGATTTTGTAGCCATGTTTTAGCTTTATCTTTTAATGAAAAAGGAAAAAGCTTAAGTCTAATGGTGTTCATGCTACAATTTTGGTCATTATAAGTATTACACACCTCTTCAAATTCCCTTAAATGCAAATATGGATTTTCTGAATCTAAGCCATGAAAAGTTGGTAAAAGTTGAATGATACCGGGCTTGAAATTGAAATGAGATGCATTAGGAAGAAAAACTAAACATGAGGGTGCACATATTCTTATGGGATTCATGTGGTCTCTTAGTGTCCTAAGACTACCTTGGTCATTATGTACAGAATCATTATCTCCTTGGTCAATTTGATTTTCGGCCATGTTTTCAAGAAAAAATGAAGGCTTCCTAATAAGTCTACCACTTGATGAGTGTGACCAAACTTTCATACAAATGAAAAAAAAACAAGAAATGATATTTTTGTTTTATCACTAAGAAAGAAAATGAAGAAGGAAATAGAAGAGATGAAAATTAAAAGAAAAATAAATGAAATTATGGTTTGTAGAATAAATTTACCGCCTGGCAACGGCGCCAAAAACTTGACTGATTCAAATTAATGAAGTCTTTTCCCAAGTACTGGAGTGTCAAAGTAATAAATTACTCGATAAGACTGAGGTCAATCCATAGGAAGGTTAGTGAATAATATAAGACCATAACACATATATTGCAAGAATAAAAATGATAGGAAAAAGTATATTGTAAGATAATTGTGACAATATGAAACAAAGTGACTGAAATATAACGATATGAAGTTACAAAATTAAACAATTGCTAAGATTAGGGGATCCACTCTTAGGTATATCAAAGTATAACCTAAACTCTTTTATCACTCAATTGAAATCTACACACAATGGAGGTTCCAATCGGAAGATTAATCACTAAAGGTCTATTATTAGTTATCTATGTGATTAGATTAGTTTTCTTAATTACTTTTTTTTGATAACGCCAACACTTGTAAATGTGGTCAAGCATTCATGGTGTCACCTTATGTCCACAACAAATCAAAATCCCTTCCTAGCACAACCGGTACAAAAGGAATTAAGTATTTGTTGTGCCAATAGTTGACTATAATGAATCAAAACTCACCACTTAACAAGGTGGGTTATACGATTGATTAAGAAAATTAAATAGCACATGCATAACAGTGATTAAAAGATATAAACAATGAAGTCCACCTAGAGTTTAGATTATACCTATCTTTCCCCCAAGAGGTTCACCCTTTCATCTTAGCAACATGGAAGATTAAGTAAACATGATGAAGAAGAGTAACAAGTATGAACACAATATGAACATAATTTTAAACACAAAACTCTTACTATTTTGAAGGCAAAGCAAGATTAAAATAACATGAATAACAAGAGGAGAATAAAAGAGAGTGATCTTGTTCTTAAAACTAAGATACCTCTTAAGCCTAGCTTAAGCATCTATTTATTGGAAAATTTAGAGATACAAAGTCAAAATTTGTAGACTAAAGATAAGAGCAAGTTGGCAACTTGTTTTGGCAGATTCAGACTCTCCCAAAGATGTATATGAAACTACATGAATTTGGACAAAAAAGGTCTTGATCAAAGACAAAAACTTGAAGTCTTATCTCTTAGGAGTCGTATGCCACCAAAATTACATCCATTGGAGATGTATTTCTTGACTTATAGCAAAATTGGTGAAGATAGGTTCTGCTGAGTCAAAATTGGTTGTTGATCTTATCATATGGAAAGATCAGAAATTTTTACCCAGATTTCGGCTTTGTTTGAATTTTCTTAAAGAATAAATTATCTAGATATTTTGTGTACGTGTCTATAGCATCAAGAATCAGTCCATTTGAGATTGTAATGAGGTCAGAATGAGCCAAACAAAAAGGGTATCGGGCTGAACGTGAGCCAGTCTATTTTATAATATTGTCTATTTGAGATCCATTTAAAAATAATCTGAGCAGATCTTGTAGATTGATTTAGTGAATAATTGAGTCCAAAATCCATGAGTTCAAGAATTGGATCAAAAGCCCATGTAATTTAGAATTTGTTCCTATTTTATGAAACCAGTGCAAAAATGAATATCTAGCACAAATTAGAGGTAATTCTTGCTTTTATACCTATGTTTACAAAAGTGCTTTAAATTAGGAAATTTAATGAAACTCTAAGTATATAATGATGATCTAATCTCATAATAAATATACATAATTAGACGTTCATCATGTATGTATTTACTTATGTCATTTTCTTGGAAAGTTCAGGGTTTTTATAGTAGAAAAATTGGACAGTGGACTCGAGGGTCTACGACAGAGTCTCTTCCACAAATTAAGTGTAAGGCCTAGTTTGGTTTAATTTTTTAATGAATTTAAAGTATTTTTCAAATAATATATGGACCAAAAAGTGTAAAACCCCTTAAAATAAACAAGGGTATTTTGGTTTTTTGATTCAATTAAAATTTTAAAAAAATAATATTGGATGAATTTGGATGGAATTTTGGTTTAGATTTATTTGGGTTTGAGTGTGAAGAAAGTTTGAAAATTGGGGTCAAAATGTAATTATTTAAGGGTATTTTTGAGAAGATTTTTAGAAAACTGGGTCCAAGTGCTAATGAGCAAAATAGTGCCCAATTAACCAGAAATCGACATGTAGTGCTACAGTTTCAAAAATTGCCCTTAAATCCCTCATATTTCCCTTCTTCTCCGATGAGGTCTCCGCGACGCATCCCCATTTCCATCCACCGTCGCTCCTCTTCTGGCCGTTATTGAAGCCCGTCACTGCCCAGAAACAACGCGCTACTGCCGATCGAAGAAGTCGCCACCTGAAGTAGTCTTGCCAAAGCTCGCAATCGCCAAAAAACAGCGAAAAACACTGCAGGTGGTTTTGCTCCCCGGAGATGATTTTGGCTGCCATTTGCCGCAAAACAAGTCGCCGTGGACTCCTCTCCTCATGGCAATCTCGTGGTAGTGTCTCGTATCTCAATTTTTCTCTGTTTGATTTTAATTTCGTTAGACAATTTTGTGTATAAATAGTTTCAGAGTTAACTTTTCGATCGGACCGTTGGATTTTGAAACTATTATCGTTTTTAGAATCTATGTTGAAAATGATATATATACATAAATATATATTGACTATGTTTTGAAACGAGCACGAAAACTGAAATCGGACGACCCAAATTTGCCTTGATTTGCATGTCGTGAGGCTCAACTCCAAATTGAACAAATTATATCTAACATAGCATTTTTAGGTGTTTTGAATTCAGTGATGAAGTCTATTGCATGATTTGAAGCTCCATTTGAAAGTCAAGTTTTCAAACTAAGAAATCAAAGGTTCGAAAATGACACTTAGCCCTCCAAATTACACCCAAACGATGCCAAAATTTTTCTATAGCCCCGTAACGCTTTTTGGACACTCAATTGAGATAGGGATTCGATTACTTGATCTTCAAATTGGTTTAATTTTGATTTTCCCATATTTTAAATAAATATGAAATTTTGTGAAATAATTCATAAAAAATGTGATTTATATCTGTTTGACCTAATTTGAAATATAAACTGCATGAGAGGCACGTCACATTGGTTGGCGTGTCATATATACTATTTTGAATTATTTTCTATAGGAAATTGGATTTTTGGGATTTGATCAAAAATGTCTATTATTGTCACGCCCCAAGACAAAGGACATGTCAACTAACACATGCCCATAAGGATAAACCTCAAAGACATGAATGGTTTTGAATCCAATCATTATTAAAATCCAAATAGATCCATTATCATTCAAAATATCTCATCATAACAAAATATCAAGCAAGCTAAACCATTAATAATAATTTGCTAAATCTATAATAACAAAGAAACTAAAACCATAACAATAATCCAGTATACCTCCAATAACTAACAAAATCTCAAAATGGAAACCAAACAATACAATAACTCTAAATAGTAAAATTTGAGTCCTCAAACGATCTCCCTCTTTCAAATATAAATTCCACTTATTGACTATTCTTTGAATTTGAAAAAGATTAAAGAATAAAAAAGGCTCGACAACCCAGTAAGTAACCAATAACCTCTACTAGTTAGATCAAGCATATATAATTTGAAATGTTTAGTAAGTATTTTACAAAATAAATCTAACTTCAAAATTAATACTTTTAAAAAGAGAAAATGAAACTAACTAAAAATCAATTTAACAAAGTAGAAGGTTTCAAAATTCATTGTATCAAACTTGTTTAATAATCGATATCATTTTCAAATTTTACACTACAGTTTTGGCGACTATGGCCATAATTACCCCTGTAACTAGGATTGAATCTGCCACAAATAACCCCTATAGCAGGGTCCGAATATACTACAAATAACCCCTGTAGTTGGGTATGAGTCACGAATCTACTATATTTAACCCTGTAACTAGGTCAATACTGTCCACATATAACCCCTGTGGATTGGGACCACAAGCATAGTCACTGAAGAGCATTTGAATACATTCAATCATAAAACAATTAACAAATAATTTTCATATTTATCAATAAGGTAACAATTTTCAAATCATTTAACAATAGTAATAAATATAAACTTAATCCATATTTTATTTAAAAGATAGTTATCTCTTATCAAACTAATTTTTATTTATTAACAAATTGCTTAAAAATAAGGTTAAGATTTACAAATATAATTTTCTTTAAAAGAAAGCAAAAGAGACATTAACTTAAGTAAAACAAAAGTCACTAGTAAAGATGAAAGGTTATTTACCTGTTCGCTAGTCCAAGCAATCCAACCATAAATTGCTAGCTACCACAAGAACTTATAATTATAACAAGAATCATATATGATTATTAAACACTTAATAGGTACCTTAAATTATGCCTAACACAATGTCTAACCTGTTGCCTATGCACACTTGATACATTCGCTACATTACCTTGTATAACCTCGACATCAAAAACTCATAATAATTTCAAATTAATTCTAAAAATTATGAAACTTAGAGGACAATATCTACAAGTGATTAGAGTCCTAAAAATGCCAAGAACATGGCTTAGGGTCTATAGGTAGGCCCTACAAGGTCAAGTAAACCACTGCCACATTTTACTCTAATTGCTGAAAGTTACAAAACATTTTCAAATTCATAGTGCTCATTTTGAAAGGCTATATCTCTCTGGTTATAAGTCTGTTTTTGACAAATTATATACCATTGGAAAACTTACTCGATGAATAGACTCTATTAGACTATCAAAAATACCAGAAAAACCAGTCAAAATCACTATTGCATTTTACCGTTATAGACCAAAACTCAAAAATCTATAACTTTTAATCTAGACATCTAAATCATGTAATTTTGGTCTTGTTTTAAAACTTACAGTGAGAGTAATCAATCAAAATATAAATAAACCCTAAAATCATGGCTAAAATAAAATGATCCTAAAAACAAATTCTAAGTCCTAGATGATGGATTAGCCCCAGGAATCCCAAATAACCAATTGATAATTGATAGGGAGGAGTTCTTTACCTTAGAGAATTGACAATTAAACTTTTATAATCCTTCTCCTCCTTCCAAGCTTTCAGCCGCTCTCCTCTCCCTCTATAGAGCGTTAATTTTTTTTTCTTATGTGAGTGACTCTCAAAAATTATACGTATAGGGTTTCCTAATCCTTTAGATTACTTAATTGTCCTCATTTAATAAACTAAAAACTTGATATTTTTGTTTTTTACCATTTCATTTATTTATTTATTGATTTTTTTTTATTCCAGGAATGTATCTCTTCAGTATGGACACGTGAAACACATTGTGAACACCACACAAAGCTGGTGGCAGAGTAAATCTGTACACTACCTTATCAACTTTATCTAATATCTCAAATAGGCCAACAAATCGAGGACTTTAACTTACCCTAGACTCCAAATCTTTTCACCCCTCTCACAGGTGACACTTTTAAGAAACATGATCACAACTTCAAATACCACTTCTCTTCTTTTGAGGTTTGCATAACTTATCTGACGAGTTTGTGCAGCCAAAAGTCTTTCTTTGATCAATCTGATCTTCTCAACAGTCTGTTGTACAATTTCAGGTCTTGTAATTGCATTTTCTCCAACATCATCCCAACAAATAAGAGATCTTTACTTCCTACCATATAGAGCTTCATATGATGCTACTTGCAAACTAGCCTGATAGCTATTATTGTACGCAAACTCCACCAAGGGCAAATGCTCATCCCAAGAACCCTTGAAATCTATGGTGCAAGCTCTCAACATATCTTCCAGTGACTGAATGGTTCTTTTTGACTGTCCATCTCTTTATGGGTGAAAAGTTGTACTAAAGCGTAGCTTAATCCCAAAGGCTTTGTGTACAACACTCCAAAACCGAGATAAAAATCTAGGATCTCGGTCTGAAATAATAACTGCAGGAATCCCATGTAGTCTCTTTCTCTCTCATATATATAATTTTGCTAATCTCTCGAGAGAAAAAGTAATTTTGATAGCTAAAAAATGTGCAGATTTAGATTTACGATCCACAAAAACCCAAATTATATCATTACCACTATTAGTTGGCAATCCTATTACAAAGTCTATAGTGATACAATCCCATTTCCATTCAGGAATCTCAATGGGTTGTAACAATCCTATAGGTCTTTGGTGTTTAGCCTTTACTTGCTGACACGCTAAACACTGTGCAACAGACTCAGCAATTTCTCTTTTCATGTTATTCTACCAGAAATTCTCTCTTAGATCCCTATACATTTTAGTGCCTCAAGGATATACTGTGTAGCTCATGTTATGTGCTTTCCCAAGAATTTCCTTCTTTAATTCCGGATCGTTTAGCACACATAATCTCTTCCGAAATCTCAAGGATCTATCTTCATGGATAAGAAACTCTATTTTCACTCCTGCTTCTATATTAGCTTGAATCTTCTGCAAATAGGAATCATTAAGTTGGGCATCTTTGATTTAATCAATTAATAATGGTTGCACATGCAAACTAGCCAACTGTACTCCAGACTCTGGTACTCTTACTTTGATGTTCAGTTTTATTATATCTTCTAAAATATTCTTCTGATCAGTGATTAAAGTTACCAAATTACCTGACATTTTTCTGCTCAACGTATCTACTACCATATTTGCCTTTCCAAAATGGTAGTGAATAGTCAAATCGTAATCTTTTAATAACTCTAACCACCTTCTCTGCCTCATGTTTAACTTCTTTTGAGTGAAGATGTATTTCAAACTCTTATGATCAGTTTAGATCTCGCATTTCTCTCCACAGAGATAATGTCTCCAAATCTTAAGAGCAAAAACTACAGCAACTAACTCCAAAACATATCCTAACCCCTTCTTTGACGCATCACTATACACAATGAGTCCTCTAGTCCCAAAAGGTACTGTAAGGATTGGTGTGGAAACTAATCTTCTCTTCAGTTCTTGAAAACTTCATTCACAATCTTCTGACCATTCAAATTTGACTTCTTTATAAGTAAGTTGTGTCAAAGGAATTGCTATAAGTGAAAATCCTTCCACAAATCTTCTATAGTATTCAACCAAGCCCAAGAAGCTACTAATCTCCGAAACATTTGCTGGCCTATTCCACTCCACAATTGAGGGTCAACAGAAATTCCATCCTTTGATATTACATGCCCCGGGAAAGACACACTCGCAAGCCATAATTCACATTTCTTCAATTTTGCATAAAGCTTCTTTTCTCGTAGAATCTGCAACATTTTTCTCAAATACTCTGCATGTTCTTCTTCACTTTTTGAGTATACCAATATATCATTAATAAAGACCACCATAAACTGATCAAGGAATGGGTGGAACACTAGATTCATTAAGTCCATTGACATAGCTGGGGAATTAGTCAACCTAAAAGGCATCACTAAAAATTTATAATGTCCATACCTCATATGGAAAGCAGGCTTAGGAATATCTTCTACTTTAATCTTCAATTCATGATAGCCAGATCGAAGATCAATTTTAGAGAAGACTTGTGCACCTTGCAACTGATCAAACAAATCGTCTATCCTTGGTAGAGGATATTTATTTCGTATGGTCACCTTGTTCAACTCTCAATAATCAATGCAAAGATGCATGCTTCCATATTTCTTCTTCACAAATAGTACATGAGCTCTCCATGGAGAAGCGTTTGGTCTAATAAAATCTTTACCTAATAATTCTTGTAATTACTCCTTCAATTCTCTCAATTCTGCTGGTGCTATACGGTAAGGAGCTTTAGAAATTGGAGCAGTGTCTGATAAAATATCAATAAAGAATTCTCTCTCTATCTGGCAACAATCTTGGTAAGTCTTCTGGAAGACGTTTGGGAATTCGCTTACAACAATAATATCTTCTAGCTGTAACTCATCTTGTTAGGTATCTCAGACCATCGCCAAGTAGCCATCACAACCATGTCTCAACATTTGTCTTACTTGTAAAACAGAAATCACATGAGGAAGAGTATGCTTCAAATTTTCAACAAAAGAGAACTCAAGTTGGCCAGGAATATGAAAATTGACTTTCTTCCCATGACAATCAATAGAGGCATGGTATCTATATAACCAATCCATTTCTAGTATAATATCAAAATCATGTATTTCCATAACCATCAAATCAACTAGTAGAGCTCTATCCTCGATAAAAACACGACAAGACTTACAAGTGTGGTCAACAACCAAGGTGCTTCCAATTGGGGCGTCTTCACATAAATCAGTATCTATAACTCAATCAACATATCATGTTTCTTCACAAATTTAGTGGACACAAAGGAATGACTTGCTCTAGAATCAAACAATACGTATGCATATTTGGAGGATACAAGAATAGTACATGTCACCACATCATTTGAAGTCTGTGCATCTTGCAATGTCATAGCATAAACTCTTCCTTGAGCTTTAGGTTTCTGATTTTCTCCCTTGTATCCAGTAGGTCTAGTTCTTTAAGAGGATTGCGAACTTTGAAGAGCTTGTGCAATGCTTGAAATTTTATTTAAAGGGCATGATACAAACTTATGCTCATGGCTTCCACAACAAGAACATGCACCTGTGTTCCATCGGCAGTCCTTGTCTACATGATTCTTTTTACCGCATCTTGTACACTGATGTCCATTAGCTTATGTTCCTTGCTTCTTAGCATGTCCACCTGAATTCTGACTCTTCTGTGGTTCTGACATGTATCTCTTCCTTTGGTTGTTATCTCAATTCTGTTGAGCATCGCTGAGTCCCTTATCTGTTAGTAAAGCCTTGCATAAGTTTCTCATACAAATGGCTCAACTCATTGTTTGATTCGGGACCTTAAAGCCTCTTCAAATCTTTGAGCTCTACTTTCTTCAGTTGCCACTAAAGCAGGAGCAAACTTTGACAATCTGGTAAATTCTGCATCATACTGAGCTATTGTCATGTTCCCTTGCTCCAGCTTGACAAATTCTCTTTCTTTATGGTGACGGACACTCTTGGGGAAATATTTCTTATTAAACGCGTCCTTGAAATTCCTCCAAGTAAAAGGTTCAGTGTCTTATTCATGTTGGTGCTTCACCATTAACCACCAATCATATGCACCTCCTTGTAGCATATATGTGGCATAGGTTACCTTCTCAGCATTAGTACTACCTAAGGCAGTAAAAATCTTCTCCATTTTGGCTAACCACTTCTCAGCCTCTAGAGAGTCAGTTGCCCCTTCAAATGATGGCGGTGTGAGTTTGTTAAATTCTGACATTCCATTAGGTTGCTTGCACTGATTAATAGCATTTTGTTGCTGTTGTTGTCATTGATACTATTGCAGTTTCTCTTATAACATCTCTTATTGAGTTTACTGACGTTGAACCACCATAACTAAGGTTTCCATCAATACATGTAGCCCAGCTTGTTATGGTTCACCTTGAATATTCCCAACACCATCATTGATATTTCCTTGTTATTGAGCCCCTTGCTGTTGCCTAGCTTGTCTATTAGCCATTCAATTTTTACAGGCTAAGTTCGCCAAAGTCTGATTGTCTGCCATTCAAGCCTTCAAATACAAAATAGATTTTCCCAATATTACTTCATATTCAAGATAATAAACAAACTAGGAGAAAGATTACAACTATCTAGCTTAATCTCTTAACAACACTTATCACTCTAATCTTAGATGAGATCATCATCATAACTTAAGGTAGACAAAATCAACATCTTAAGAAGGTTCTAAAGATAAAACTTAAATAAAATCATAATCTTAGACAAGATCTTAAAATATCATAGCCTAATCTATGATACCACTTTAATTGTCACACCCTAAGACAAAGGACATGGCAACCATCACATACCCGTAAGGATAAACCTCATAGACATGAAAGACTTCAAATCCAATCGTTATTAAAAATCCAATTAGATCCATTATCACCCAAAATTTCTCATCATAACAAAATACCAAACAATCTAAACCATCAATAACAATTTTCTAAATCCCCAATAACAAAGAAACTAAAACCATAACAATAATCCAATATACTTCAAATAACCAACAATGTCTCAAAATGGAAACCAAAAAATACAGTAACTCGAAATAGTAAAATTTGAGTCCTCAAACGATCTCCCTCCTTCAAATATGAGTTCCACTTATTGACTATTCTCCGAATCTGAAAAAGATTAAAGAATAAAAATGGTGAACTCGACAGCTCAGTAAGTAACCAATAACCTCTACAAGTTAGATCAAACATATATAATTTGAAATGTTTAGTAAGTATTTTACAAAATAACTCTAACTATGAAATTAATGCTTTTAAAAAGAGAAAATAAAACTAACTAAAAACTCAATTTAACAATGTAGAAGGTTTCAAAATTCATTGTATCAAACTTGTTCAATAATCGATATCATTTTCAAATTCTACTCTATAGTTTTAGCGACTATGGCCACACTTAACCTCTGTGACTAGGTCCGAATTTACTATAGAGAACCCCTATAATTGGGTACGAATCACGAATCTACTACATTTAACTCTACAGCTAGGTCAGTACTATCCATATATAACCCCTGTGGATTGGGTCCACATATATAGTCACTAAAGAGCATTTGAATACATTCAATTATAAAAAAATTACTAAATAATTTTCATATTTATCAATAAGGTAATAACTTTCAAATCATTTAACAGTAGTAACGAACATAAGCTTAATCCATATTTTATTTAAAAGATAGTTATCTCTTATCAAACTAATTTTTATTTATTAACAAATTGCTTGAAAATAAGGTTAAGATCTACAAACATAATTTTCTTTTAAAGAAAGCAAAAGAGATATTAACTTAAGTAAAACAAAAGTCATTGGCAAATATGAAAGGTTACTTACCTGTTCGCTAGTCTAACCAATCCAACCACAAATTGCTAGCTACCACAAGAACCTATAATTATAAAAAGAATCATACATGATCATTAAACACTTAATAGGTACTTTAAATCATACCTAACACAATGTCTAACCCGCTGCCTATGCACACTTGATATATTCACTATATTACCTTATATAACCTCGACATCAAAAACTCATAACAATTTCAAATTAATTCTAAAAATTGTGAAAATTGGAGAAGAATATCTACAAGTGATTGGGGTCCTTAAAATACCAAGAACATAGCTGTAGGGTCCATAAGTAAGCCCCATAAAGCCAAGTAATCTACTGCCAAGTTTTACTTTAATTGCTGAAAGTTACAAAACTTTTTCAGATTCATAGTGCTCAGATTTAAAGGCTATATATCTCTGGTTATAAGTTCGTTTTTTGATAAATTATATACCGTTGGAAAGCTTATTTAAGCTTATCGAATAAGCTTTCCAACCATACTAAATATGACCCTATTAGACTATCGGAACAATAGAATAATTAGTCGCAATCACTTCTATATTTTACTGTTTTAGATCAAAATTCAAAAATCTATAACTTTTAATCTGGACATCCAAATCATGTAATTTTGATCTTGTTTTAAATCTTACAGCGAGAGTAATCAATTAAAATATAAATAAATCTTGGAATCATGGCTGAAACAAAAAGATGCTTAAAAAAATCTACACCCTAGAAGATGGAAGATGGATGAGCCCTAAGAATCTCAAATAACCAATTGATAATTGATAGAGAGGAGTTCTTTACCTTAAAGAATTGATAATCAACTTTTTGTAATCCTTTTCCTCCTCCCATGCTTTCATCTTCTCTCTTCTCCCTTTGTAGAGCATCAATTTTTTTTTTCTTCTGTGAGACTCTAAAAACTTATACGTATAGAGTTTCCTAATCCTTTAAATTACTTAATTGTCCTTATTTAATAAACTAAAACTTTGGTATTTTTGTCTATTTCCCTTTCATTTATTTATTTATTTATTTTCTTTTTTTTATTCTAGATATAGATTATTATAGTTATAATGCCGAATGTTTTAGAAAATCCAAAATGGTTTGAGAACTCAGTTTTGAGAAGTAAATGATGTTTGAATAAATAATACTACATGATTATTTTGAGATTTTATAGAAATGATGCATATCCTTATTCTATCATTTATATAGTATTGGTATGCATTCACACATTTACGATGCCCTACTTTGGGTCATCGGACTTACGATACCCCACATCGGGTGATTAGACTTATGATGCCCTACGTTGGGTGATCAGACTTACGGCGCCTCTTTAGGTAGCTCGGACTTACGAGTAATCTACTAGGACATTTCAGACATCATGATTGCACACATGGTTATATGTTGCTTAAATAGATATGTGCTGATTTTGATGGATGTTTTACAATAGTTTGGAATATTTGAACTATTAGACTGTGATTTCTACTTGAATTGTTTTGGGTGGACAATTAACTATGCATGGCCTTCAATGGGAGTATATTTCTTATGTATAAAACTTGTAATCATTTCTCTACTGGTATTAGCTCACTCCCTTTCCTCCTTTCAAGTGACACTCAGTGTGATTTGGACCAGAAGAACTAGATCGAGGCACTGCCGAATAACTAGTCTGTCTAAATTTTGGTAAATTTCTACGAGACTTGTGAAATATTTAGATTTGAGTGGGAATTTAGGTTTCCGTTAAACTTTATGAACCAGTATGTGAGATTTGGACATAATTTGTATTACTTATGTCTGTATTTGGGTGTGAGATAATTTGTGACGTATGACTATTAAAACAACTGTTTTTAAATAGTCTTTATTGAATAAGTGACGCATAAATATAGGGTTTTGTTTTCATTTAAATATTTTATTGAGACCAGTTTGAAAAGTTAGAGTCCCTGAGGCAAATTTTTGAATTAATTGAGTCATTTATTTTAATATTTTCAATATTTCTATTTTATGAAATATCTATTCTGCCACTAACCCCGACCTCAGGTTGTGACAAAAAGTATTTGGTAAAAACTTAAAAATTAGATTATTCAATAAGTTTCGATAAAGTTGCAGCCAAAAGTCAAAGTTGGTCTAAGGTAGCTTTAACTTTTAGATTATATAGGAATTTGCACTATTTTTTAATGAATATTTCGTATACCCTAACTTAAAAGCAAAAATGCCAAACATTTAATTGAATTTTTTTTCATATCAAGTTTTTTAAAAAAGTATTCATATATTCAAATCATAACTAACTAAAATACTCTTCATATTAGTTATTTTGAAGGAACCAAATTGATTCTTTATTGAAATTTTATATTTAGATGAAAATAAAGGAAACTAAAATAAAATAAAATAAAATAAATTTAATTGAGTAACTAATTTAATTGAGTTTATTTCCATATAAATTTTATTTTTATAAAAAAATATTAATATGTTTAGTATGTACAAAGATGCATAATTATAAAAAATATTAATTAGCTCTTTCTATAAATATACATAATTGTATAATGATGTTTATTTTGTTCATTTCATATTTACATAATAATCCAACCATATAATTTACGAAACACTTTAATACAATCTTTTTAAATCACTAACACTTTAATATTACAATTTACTAAATATTCAACTATTTTATATTATAACAAATTTTTCTTTCAGCACAATTAAAAATATTTTTTTTAAAATTTACTGCTCTACCAAACTCAACCTGAAAAAATATATAAGAATAAACAAATGTAATGCGAAAGTCTTAATTATACAACTTAAGTTTGTGAGTGATGCGTACTTCTATTTACGTATGAAAAACCCACAAGGCAATAATGGGTTCCGAAGTCCTAATTTGACCGGTAGACCTTTAATGCTCTATGCCCCACAAGAGATCAGACAGTACGCAGGAATAATTTATTCCGAATTATATGATTTTGCTTGCAGCAGTACGAAAGGAAAAGAGATAAAAAAAAAAATATAATGTCTAATTTTTGGGCATAATTTCTGTGTTATCCTCTAATTATAAAAGTTTATTTTAATATTCTTTTGTTTTATGCATTTTGTTTTTGAAAATAAAAAGAAAGTGAAAATCTTTTTAAAAAATTATTTTTTATGTAAAGAAAAAACAAAAAATAAAAAAGAATTATATAGCTAGAAATAAACCCTAACGCCATATTTGTTTTCTCATTACTAAAATAAGACTTAAGGTAATTTCTTAGCAGATAATACAAAGTGAGTCCAATAATATTGCATTTTGTTCTGAAGAATAATAGCATTTGGCGATCAATTTTAATAATTAAGCACTCAAGGCAAATTCACAGCTAGAGATTATGCAATATTTAAAGACCAAACTGATGTCTGGCGTGGAGAATACTCCTGTTATGATAGCTTATATATATATATATATATATATATATATATATATATATATATATATATGTTAAAGAGGTGGGACACTCATTGATGTGATAACCTATCAAAAGAAAAAAATTTACATTACGAATTCTATGACGTTTAATTTCGAGTCTCAGTTCAACATTGATTTTTCTTTGATACATAGCTATTATCTTCGCAGAAGCTCTCAATAAATTATTCTTTATCAATAGCTGAAAGTTTCAAGTCTTCGAGAGTGGGCTCCAATATTAAAGCCTTGCATGTGCTCCAAATCAGAAGAGTCAAAAACAAAAAACAAAAAAGTGTATTAAACAAAGAAAGAACTTTCTCCGTCTATGAACAACTCTAGGGGCCATTAGAAACGTACAGTCCATTGTCTAAAGTCTACAAAAGAGACCAGAGACACATAGTCTAATAGGTTCCATTTATTAATTAACCAAACACAATGGCTTCATTGTGTGTTTGTTATGACTGTAGTTTTTTTTTAGCTCGATTTTGTTTCGGATTAGTTGTTATTCTTAATGCGCTTATTTGATTTATGATCAAGATTTTTATTTCTTTAAGAAAAATGAAAAGTATTCTTCGAGAAGCATGAGCTCTAGAAAATGTGCCTCTTTATATTTGATGGTGCTCAAATTTACAATTGTAAGACTATAAAAAGACACACACGTATGTGTTTACTTATGTCATTTTCTCTAAAAGTTCAACCTTTACAGTAGCAAAATTGGGGACCGGACTCCAGGTCTACTACAAAGTCTCTTCGACAAATTAAGTCCATTAAATTAGAGTAAAAGTAATGTATAAGAGCAAACAAATGTAATGTGAAAATCTTAATTAAAGAAAGTTTTTGAGTGATGTATACTTCTATTTAATTATGAAAAAACCATAAGGCAATAATCGATTCCGAAGTCCTATTTAATTATGCATCAATGCTCTATGCTCCATAAGTAAGTAGGAATTATTTATTCTAAAGTACATGATTTCGCTTGCAGGAATACGAAAGGAAAAGAGAGAAAATATAATGATCAATTTTTGGGTATTGTTTTTCTGTTATCATCTAATTACAAGAATTTGTTTGAATATACTTTTGTCTTTTCAAATAAAAGAAAGGTGAGAATCTTTTTAGGTATTTTTTTTCCATTTAAAGAACAATAAAAAAAAAGAGTAAATACAGATAAACCCTAAGCCATATTTTTTTATCATTGCTAAAACTACGCTTTCAGAAGATAACACAGTGCGCCCAATAATATTACATATTTTGGAGTATAAATTATAATAGCATTTGGGGATCAATTTTAATAATTAATTATGTCAAGGAAAATTCAAAAGTAGATAATAGTGCATTATTTAAGACCAAACTAAAGTCTAGCGTGGAGAATACTTCTGTTATAATAGCTTCTACTAAAGAGGCGGGGGCACTAATTGATGTGATAAGTCATAAAAAAAAAAACAAATTACAGTACGGATTCCATGGCGTTTAATTTCGAGTGTCGATTCAACATTGATTTTTCTTTGGTACATAGTTATACATCTTCTTGGAAGCTCTCAACTAATTTTTCTTTATCAATAGCTGAAAGTTCCAAGTCTTTGAGCAAACTTCGGCAGTGGGCTTTAACATTAAAGCCTTCCATTGTTCTCGAAATCAGAAAAGTCGAAAATAAAAAAATAAAAAGGTACCTTAAACAAAGTAAGAACTTTCTCCGTCTATGAACAACGCTAGGGGCCACTAGAAAATAGTGCGTTCCATGGTCTAAAGTCTACAAAGACCAGGCACATAACCTTAGGAGCCATTTATTAATTAACCAAATACAATGGTTTTCATTGACCGATAAACTTATTTGATTTATGAACAAAATTTATATTTCTTTAAGAAAGAGATTAAACATCTAATTAATAGGAATTATTTATTGATAAAAAAATAATTATTGATATCCTTATGGGTTCCTTAGAAAAAATAGATCCTGATTGACAGTGAGATTCAGTAAAAAGGTATATGTTTTCTTAAAAAAAATTAAATTTTTTTTCTTTGCAAATAGATATTAACACCATAATCAACTATACAAAATGCTTATTTTGCAAATAGTTCTAAAAAACAGGCCATTATCTACGTGTATAAGTCGTTATCAAAAGTCTATTTTACCTAATTTTCTTAACTTTATTTTATGTCAATATTATAATTAAACTCTCGAACAAAAAATAATTTCATTGACACCCTGCATTTTTCGAGAAACTAAAAGAACATATATGATTTGTTTGGATTCACTTTTGTTTTTTTTTTTTCCAACAGAAAAATAGATTTTTTTTTTTTGGAAGTTTGCTTAGCAACCTTGTTTTCGTTTTTTGTTTTTAAAAATTGTTACCAAAAGTTTCAAAAAAAGTGGTGATATAAAAGACATAATTGACGAAGAATTTAGTCGTTAATACCCGAATATCACGATTGACCCATGACTTCCTATTCATGTATATGGGATCAATTGCGACGTCTAGTCATACAGGGGGATGTTTGTTTTTATTCTCGGAAAATATTCCTTCTAGAAAGCTAGCTTTATGGAAGGTACACACCTATACACAAGTGTATAGGTACAGAGTTCGGCTATAATTCCAATAATGAGAAATGAGTTAGATGTAAGTAATAGATTATTAACTCGAAGACAATTCTAGAATTTATGCTAAATAGTAATGAAAAAATTTAATGAGAGAAAATTTGTGACTAACCTGGATCTATCATGTTTGATAGCAAATGATAAAATCACGTAATCGGAAACGATTAATTAATTAAAACCTGATGGCAGAAGGTCTTTCATAGTCAGAATATTCTATATATACTCAATGCGAACTCTCTCTATTAATAGTGGTAGAGGAGAAGAGCACGCATTTTGTTGGTTTGGTGACCAAAACTCATATAATTATATCCTTACGTACTAGTAGCTAATAGAAACCCCATTAATCCTTATTGGACTAAGATTAGGTAACCACACATTACACAAAGTTCATGCGATTAGAGCATTCTTACTACACAAAGTTCTTAATATCCATAACCGAACTTTCATTTATAAAAGCAGCAGATTGTTTTTTCCTGAGTACAAGGTCTAGATCCATGTAATTGAGCACAATCATAACGTGCTCTTTCTACTCCTTGAAGTTTGTACTATTAAGCATAGGAATTGAATTCAAAGGAGCAGATATATTTGAAGCAGAAACTGAACAGAGAACAAAAATAGAAAATAACAACTCACATTAATAGCATGTTATAAACTGAGCATATAAAAAGAGATATACTAGCATGACATACAACAAATAAACACATAAGGTGGGCTTCTATCACAAGATACCCAGAACAACATCAATAAGTCTTCCTTTGAGCCGACTTATTAACTTGTAAGTGGTACTCTTTAGTACAGTAATCAAATATTGATAATAAATTCTGTTAGACAATAAATCTTCCTTTGGGCCACCGATTTACTGTCTACATAAAAACTTAATAGCCATCACATATCTATTACCACAGGTGTACTCATTATTCAGCCAAATAACCACATTCCTTTGGGCCGGTAATCATTTGTACGAACAATAAACACACAATTATTCAAATATTTCAAAATAAATAAATTTACATAATAGAGGTTACTTTGCCAACATATTGTTTCAAATTATCTATTTCAAAATATTTAAACTAATAGGATAATGAAAATAATAACCAAAGTGTCAAGAATATTAAACTGAAAATTTCAATTCACAAATATTAATGGATGACTGACTGAGTTTTAAGCACTTCTATCAACTCTTAAAGCCAAAAATAATTTTTAATAGATAAAGTGTGGGTCGTATTGAATCTAGATTGAGAAAATAAAACTGATGGGTTACGTTTCAGGTTGGAACTCTTTGAATTGAGTAAAAAAAGACTCAATTCTACTGGAAACCGAACTATATACTTCAATTAGTTCAAAAATTTGACCTAAATAAAAAAAAATTCTAAACCCAGGTGGTGGCACTGTGGTGCCGCTGTGCCACCATGATGAATGGCGACACTGCAGCACCACCTGAGTGGCATGCAGTGCCAGTGCAACTGAAAGGTGGCATTGGCAGCACCGTGGCTTGAGTATGGTGTTGTTGTACCATTGATTGGTGCCGCAGTACTAACTTTCTGTTTTGGGTGCCGCAGCACCAGATTTTGTCCTTAGTATTAATTACCTGATTTTAAAATTGGATAACTCAAACCTAATACGATTTTTCGTCCTTATCTGCAAACTTTATAACCCAAATCTCAGAATTTAATCCTCAAACCCTCAATATCTCAACAAAATCATGAAAAATTCATTAGTCATACATATAATATCTAAACCCTAGAAAGCCAAATAAGTAAAGATATCACAAAATAGAGACATGCACGATTATCTTAAGTAATTTAATATGATTTCCTATTCCTGATACTACTTGTTAGACGTACATAATGGTTTATTAAACTGAATACAATCCCAGAATCTATCGTGCCAAATTGTCAAGAAAAGATTTATTGAAAGAAAACTCGTGACTAACCTGGATCCATCGTGTTTAATCGTAAAGTACGAGATCATGTAAGCGGAAGCAATTAATTAATTAGAATCTAAGGATAGAAGGTCCTCCACAACTAGAATACTCTATGTATACTAAATAAAAACTGAAACCCTTATAGTTATGTCCGTATATACTAGTAGCCAATAGAAACCTTATCAATCTTTATTGGAGTAGGATTAGGTAACTATACATTACAGAATCTACACTAAATAAATAATTTCTTGAGCCCAAAATTAGATTATTTAATGACCCGCTTAATTAGACAGTCTTAATATATATTCTCAAAAAATATTCCTTCTAGAAAGCTAGCTTTATGGAAGGTACACACCTATACACAAGTGTATACATATAGAGTTCGGCTATAATTCCAATAATGAGAAATGAGTTAGATGTACGTAATAAATTATTGAACCGAATACAATTCTAGAATTTGCTATGCCAAATAGTAATGAAAAGATTTATTGAGAGAAAATTCGTGACTAATCTTGATCTATCATGTTTGATAGTAACGGATGAGATCACGTAAGCAGAAGCAATTAATTAATTAAATCCTGATGGTACAAGGTCTTCTATAGCTAGAATATTCTATGTATACTCAATAAGAACTCTCTCTATTAATAGAGGTAGAGGAGAAGAGCACGCATTCTGTTTGGTTGGGGACCAAAACTCATATAGTTATATCCTTACATACTAGTAGCTAATAGAAACCTCATTAATCCTTATTGGACTAAGATTAGGTAACCACACATTATACAAAGTTCATGCAATTAGAGCATTCTTACTACACAAAGTTCTTAATATCCATAACCGAACTTTCATTTATAAAAGCAGCAGATTGTTTTTTCCTGAGTGCAAGGTCTAGATCCATGTAATTGAGCACAATCATAACGTGCTCTTTCTACTCCTTGAAGTTTGTACAATTAAGCATAGGAATTGAATTCAAATTAGCAGATATATTTGAAGCAGAAACTGAACAACGAACAAAAATAGAAAATAATAACTTACATTAATAGCATGTTATAAACTGAGCATATAAAAAGAGATATACCAGCATATCATACAACAAATAAACACATAAGGTGGAGTTCTATCACAAGATACCTAGAACAACATCAATAAGTTTTCCTTTGAGCCGACTTATTAAATTGTAAGTGTACTCTTTAGTGCAGTAATCAAATATTAATAATAAATTCTGTTAGATAATAAATCTTCCTTTGGGCTACCGATTTACTGTCCACATGGAAGCTTAATAGCCATCACATATCTATTACCACAGGTGTACTCATTATTCAGCCATATAACCACGTTCCTTTGGGCCGGTAATCATTCGTACGAACAATAAACATACAATCATTCAAATATTTCAAAATAAATAAATTTAGATAATAGAGGTTACTTTGCCAACATATTGTTTTAACACATCTATTTCAAAATATTTAAACTAATAGTGCAATGAAAATAATAACCAAAGTGTCAAGAATATTAAACTGAAAATTTCAATTCACAAATATTAATGGATGACTGACTGAGTTTTAAGCACTTTTAGCAACTCTTAAAGCCAAAAATAATTTTTAATAGATAAAGTGTGGGTCGTATTGAATCTAGGTTGAGAAAATAAAACTGATGGGTTACGTTTCAGGTTGGAACTCCTTGAGTTGAGTAAAAAAAAGACTCAATTCTATCGAAACCCGAGACTATATACTTCAATTAGTTCAACAGTTCAAGCTAAATAAAACAAATTTCTAAACGCAGGTGGTGGCGGTGTGTCGCCGTTGTGCCACCATGATGAATCACCACTGCAGCACCACCTGAGTGGCATGCAGTGCCAGCATGACTGAATGTTGGCATTGGCAGCACCCTGGCTTGAGTGTGGTGTTGCAGTACCATTGATTGGTGCCACAGTACTAGCTTTCTGTTTTGGGTGCCGCAGCACCAGATTTCAGCCTTAGTATTAATTACCTGATTTTAAAATTGGATAACTCAATCCTAATATGATTTTTCATCCTTATCTGCAAACTTTATAACCCAAAACTCAGAATTCAACCCTCAAATACTCAATATCTCAACAAAATCATGAAAAATTCATTAGTCATATATATAATATCTAAACTCTAGAAAACTAAATAGGTAAGGATATCACAAAATAGGGACATGCACGATTATCTTAAGTAATATAATATGATTTTTTGTTCCTGATACTACTTGTTAGACGTACATAATGGATTATTAAACTGAATATGTTAACTCTATAAAAATAGAGTTATTTGGTATGTTTTTGAGTCTTGTGGTAGCTATTTTAAAGGATCAAATTGTCTAGTTTAAGTATTTTTCTTTATTTTATTTTTGTCCGTGGTGTTTCCGATGATTACAATTCAATATAGTCAATATCTTTTTTATTTTCTTTTTATTTCTAATAGGAATGCTGAACTTAAGTAAAAGATGGAAGTAACTTTGCTGCAGCAACGCACTGGAGCAATACTAAACAACAGAATTCTTTTTCGAGCTGGCATCTTTTACGCATAGCTGGTGCTGACAGCTAATATTAAATACCAGCTAAGGGAAAATGAAGCAAAAGTGGTCCTCACTCCATATTTGTCTAACATGTGTGTTAGGATACCTTACCTACTCTGATATAAAAGGAAAATGTACTGTAGGAAGAAAAGGAGGAGAACGGCTGACCAGAGAGAAAAACGGAAAAGAAAAGAAAAGAGAGAAAGATAGTGCAGAGAAGGGAGGACGAAGGAGAGGAAGTACTAGCAGCATGGAGCTCAATTTACCATTATCCAGCTAGATTTTTCCTTATCTTCTTAAAATCTTCTTTGTATTTAATTTCTTTTTCTTATCTTGAACTTTCTGTAATCTATGAATTACTTTGGGTTAATAATTTTTGAGCCCCAGAACATGAGCTAAGTTTTTCTTAGCTGGGATATTGATGAATCTAAGGTTGTAATGAAGGATTAAATGTTGTTTTAAGTGTTTATGGTAATTTCCTCTTGTTCACTCAAGTAAGCTTCATCATTAATTCCTATTATTGTTTGACCGCCAATATTTAGGATAAATAAACTAGGATTAATTCTGGAAAGGTTAATGTTAGTTGGATCTAACTTGACTGATATATAGTAATGATATAGGAATATGTCATTACTATGTATAACTCATTGAAAATCGATACTATAAAGGAAGTATTGAGAACTGGATCAGCATAGGAATATGTTAAATCTGGTTTAAAGAACTTTAAACATAATAAATTCGGAAGATTATTATGTACTGATGGAATTTTCTGTTACTGGAGTGAATTTTGCCATAAGCATTGCTGCAGCAATTGTACCCAAATTTGCAACCGAGGAGGATTCAATCATCCCACCTTAATATATCTATCCATTCACAATCTCTTGTTTAGGTCATATTGTTTTATGTTTGGAATTTACATTTTTTATTTTGCATCTGTCAATTCTTATAATTTCTTAATTCAGCTTATTTGACATTAGTTTTATCGAACTAATTTTGTTAATCAATCCCTATGGAGTCGATACTCAACTCATTACTATATTACTTGTTCAGCACGTGCACTTGCGTAGTAATTATAAAATATCGCCAACAGAATACAATCCCAGAATCTGTCGTACCAAATTGTCAGGAAAAGATTTATGTAGAGAGAAAACCCGTGACTAACCTGGATCCATCGTGTTTAATAGTAAAGTATGAGATCACGTAAGCAAAAACGATTAATTAATTAGAATCTACGGGTAGAAGGTCTTCCACAGCTATAATACTCTATGTATACTAAATGAAAACTGAAACCCTTATAGTTATGTTCTTATATACTAATAGCCAATAGAAACCTCATCAATCTTTATTGGAGTAGGATTAGGTAACTATACATTACAGAGTCTACACTAAATAAATAATTTCTTGAGCTCAAAATTAGATTATTTAATGACCCGCTTAATTAGACAGTCTTAATATATATTCTCGGAAAATATTCCTTCTAGAAAGCAAGCTTTATGGAAGGTACACACCGATACACAAGTGTATACATATAGAGTTCGGCTATAATTCCAATAATGAGAAATGAGTTAGATGTATGTAATAGATTATTAAATCAAATACAATTCTAGAATTCGTTATGCCAAATTGTAATGAAAAGATTTATTGAGAGAATATTCATGTCTAACCTAGATCCATCATGTTTGATAGCAAATGATGTGATCATGTAAGCGGAAGTGATTAATTTATTAAAACCTGATGGTAGAAGGTCTTCCATAGCCAGAATATTCTATGTATACTCAATGGGAACTCTCTCTATTAATAGAGGTAGAGGAGAAGAGCACGCACTCTGTTTGGTTTGGGGACCAAAACTCATATAGTTATATCCTTACGTACTAGTAGCTAATAGAGACCCCATTAATCTTTATTGGACTAGGATTAGGTAACCACACATTACACAAAGTTCATGCGATTAGAGCATTCTTACTACACAAAGTTCTTAGTATCCATAATCGAACTTTCATTTGTAAAAGCAGCAGGTTGTTTTTTCCTGAGTGCAAGGTCGAGATCCATGTAATTGAGCACAATCATAACGTGCTCTTTCTACTCTTTGAAGTTTGTACTATTAAGCATAGGAATTGAATTCAAATTAGCAGATATATTTGAAGCAGAAACTGAACAGAGAACAAAAATAGAAAATAACAACTCACATTAATAGCATGTTATAAACTGAGCATATAAAAAGAGATATACTAGCATATCATACAACAAATAAACATATAAGGTAGACTTCTATCGTAAGATATCCAGAACAACATCAATAAGTCTTCCTTTGTGCCGACTTATTAAATTGTAAGTGTATTCTTCAGTGCAGTAATTAAATATTAATAATAAATTCTGTTAGATAATAAATCTTTCTTTGAGCTATCGATTTACTGTCCACATGGAAACTTAATAGCCATCACATATCTATTACCACAGGTATACTCATTATTCAGCCATATAACCACGTTCCTTTGGACCTGTAATCATTCGTACGAACAATAAACACACAATCATTCAAATATTTCAAAATAAATAAATTTACATAATAGAGGTTACTTTGCCAACATATTATTTCAACTCATCTATTTCAAAATATTTAAACTAATAGTGCAATGAAAATAATAACCAAAGTGTCAAGAATATTAAACTGAAAATTTCAATTCACAAATATTAATGGATGATTGACTGAGTTTTAAGCACTTTTATTAACTCTTAAAGCCAAAAATAATTTTTAATAGATAAAGTGTCGGTCGTATTGAATCTAGATTGAGAAAATAAAACTGATGGGTTACCTTTCAGGTTGGAACTCCTTGAATTGAGTAAAAAAAAGACTCAATTCTATCGGAAACTGAGACTATATACTTCCATTAGTTCAACAGTTCGAGCTAAATAAAACAAATTTTTAAATCCAGGTGGTGGCGCTGTGTCGCCGTTGTTCCACCATGATGAATGGTGACACTGCAATGCCACCTGAGTGGCATGCAGTTCTAGCGCGACTGAATGGTGGCATTGGCAGTACCATGGCTTGAGTGTGGTGTTGCAGTACCATTGATTGGTGCCGCAGTACTAGCTTTCTGTTTTGGGTGCCGCAGTGCCAGATTTCAGACTTAGTATTAATTACCTGATTTTAAAATTAGATAAGTCAAATCTAATACGATTTTTCATCCTTATCTGCAAACTTTATAACCTAAAACTCAGAATTCAACCCTCAAACACTCAATATCTCAACAAAATCATGAAAAATTCATTAGTCATACATATAATATCTAAACCCTAGAAAGCCAAATAGGTAAAGATTTCATAAAATAGAGACATGCACGATTATCTTAAGTAATTTAATATGATTTCTTGTTTCTGATACTACTTGTTAGACGTACATAATGGATTATTAAACTGAATACAATCCCAAAATCTATCGTGCCAAATTGTCTGGAAAGGATTTATTAAGGGAAAACTCGTGACTAACCTAGATCTATCTTGTTTAATAGTAAAGTATGAGATCACGTAAGCGGAATCAATTAATTAATTAGAATATAAGGGTAGAAGGTCTTCCACAGCTAGAATACTCTTTATATACTAAATGAGAACTAAAACTCTTATAGTTATGTCCTTATATAATACTGGTAGCCAATAGAAACCCAATCAATCTTTGTTGGACTAAGATTAGGTAACCATACATTACAAAGTCTACACTAAATAAATAATTTCTTGAGCCAAAAATTAGATTATTTAATGACCCGCTTAATTAGACAGTCTTAATATATAATTATTATAAAAATATGTGGCCCACGTATTGGGTCAAATATGTAAAACCCAACAAAATGAGTATCTAAAATAAAATGTTACACAGATAAGCAGAATATTGGATTGTTTAAGTAAAAATATAAAAGATTACATGCCTATGTGCATAGTAAAAAGCAGAATTTGGGAAGTGAAAAAATATCTTTCATGGAGCATAAAAAATGTGCCTTTTCGGTTTTTTAGTACTTAGGGAATTATTGCCCAAGTTTTCGGAGAGATAGCTATATGTAAATATTCATTATTCCGTACTTATTGTTGTTTTCTCAGAAAATTCCAAGTCTTTGCCCTCAAGGAAAACTGGGGAGTGGACTCCGGGTCTCCTACAAAGTCTCTTTCTAGGGACCAAGACTTTTAAGTAATTTACGACGTAAAAGAAAAGTTTATCAACAAGCAAATTAATGTAAGTCTACATGAGCGGTCTTGAGATGACTAGAACTTCCTTATTCCTATGATATAACACTATTGAAAGAGAATTTTTCTTTTTGCTAATTATATGAGAACAAGAGTTCTATTTTTATTTTTTATTTTTAAATATTCTGGAGAATTTCTCAAACAATTTCATTAAAGACGATACAACTAATTAAAAATAGTATATATCCAAGGCAAATTCGAAAATAGATGATTGATTAATATATGCAATATTTTAGATCAAAATAATGTGTAGAATAGAGAGCTCCCTTTATATTAAAGAGATGGGCCACAGGCCACTAGATGTGATCAGTAATCGAAAGAAACACATTTCAATTCTGTACCATATCGTTTGCTTTCAATTTTCAAGTCAAGTCTTAGGTGATGGACACTCCAGTAAGCTCCGTAGATAGTCTTCAACCCGTCTTTAACACGAGTTCACAAAAAAGCTAAAATACCCTGGGTGGGGTGATGGAAAGGTTTCAAATTCTTTTACTTACAAAAACTCAAAAAAATTACAAAAATATGGAAGTTAGTTTTTTTTTTTTCAAATTTTTATACAGTTTTTTATTAGAAATATATCATTTTTAAAATGATTACTGGTTATTAATTTCTAAAACTTGGATACTGGTTACTGGTTACTTGTTATATATTAGTTATAAATACTTTTATTTACTACTTATTAGTTTTTGGAAATTAGTTACTAGTTATTAGTTACTATTTTTAAAAAAATAGTATTTTTATAAATCTTTTTTTTAAAAAAGGTATTTTCTAATAAAAACCGTAGCTCACCATTTTTTTTTTGGGGTTTAACTAATGATATCTACTTATTACAAATTAAAGAAAAATACCTAATACTGTCCAATCCCCGTCCCACCTTTTTAGGAATAATAAATTTTCACACCTACTTTAAGTGTGACTACTTAGGACTGAGATATTATGTAATGGGTACTCTTATCACGTGCATCAACCCACTTCGTCACAACTGTACCTCACCTTAAAAAACGCTAACCACCATATTTTTAGAGTTTTTTTTTTTCAAAAAATACTGTATAATGTCTAATTTTCTCGTGCTAGAAATTAAACTTGAATTTGTGACCCATTAGCCTATAGTTAATTTTTTATTTGGGCTTGTGTTATTAGTTGGGCTTAGTTTTATTTATCTAATAGTTAGCCCATGATCTAGAAAATTCTTGTATTTGTTAGAATATGTCATTAATTGGATGGTCAGTAGTTAGTAGATGATAGAGTGTGGATAGTAAATAAGTAGAAATTACTAGTAGTTAGGAGTTCAATTTATTATGTTACTAGAACTCTCCACGGAGTTCTGTAAAAGGGAACTCTTTCCCCATTTTGAACAAGCCAAAAAATTAGAAATCAATTGATAGTAAAGAAAGAAAATATCCTCTCTTCTCTCTGGCGTAAAAAACCAGAAAATATCCTCTCTTCTCTCTGGCGTAAAAAACCCTCCTCTTCCAATATGGGACTATGTTTGGTCTACGCGTGGTTCGAAAGAAACAAATTATAGAACAATACGATATCGTTTGCTTTACGTTTCACGTCTTTGTTCACACCAATTATAAGTCTTGGTTGATAGATACAGCCTAGTACACTCCAGTGGGCTTTGTGGATAGTCTCCAACGCGTCTTCCACACTTGTTCACAAAAAGGCTGAAAGAACTAAAGGCCTGTGTTTGGTAGGGTGAAGAGAGAAAAATTTACGCCTAGCATTCGTTTTTAAAACTTATTTTCATAAATACATGTTTTCAATGTTTCTTTGAAAAATACCTGCTTTTATGGTCCATATGTCATATATAAAGTATGAGTGGTCCAAATTTACAATATAAATTTTATCCATGAGGTACACATTTCACGTCTAAAATATGAATAATATACATTTACAATGTAAATATTTACCATGTAAAAATATAAATGTTTACTACAATTTACATTTTTCATTATAAATTTAATTTATGATATATATTTTCAAATGTGTATACTGTAGTATACATTTTATGCATTAAATATATTTTATGTGTAGAACCTAGTATATATTTCATGTATAAAATAGTGGTAGATCTACATTTCTAAAAAAAAAAAAGATATAAAAATGAGTATTTATGAAATAAAAAAAAATGGGTATTTAGAAAAATGTGGTTTTGAAAATGAGTATTTATAAACTTTTTCCATGAAAACATATTCTCCTTGCATTGTTTGGTGTGCAATGAGAAAAAAAAAATCCTTTTGAGGAAAAAGAATTTAATTATTTTAAAATAACTATTTTACTTTTTATATTGTTACTTTAAAAATTATTACATAAGAGTAATTTAGTAAATTAAAAGTTTCATTAACCAATTTATTTTCTTTCTTATTTTCTCTTCAATTTGGAGGAGAAAAGTTTTATAGGCCCTACCTATAATTTCTTTTTCTCTCATTTCCTCTTTCTTTTTTTATTTCCCTTCCTTCCTAACAAATAATCTATTTTTTCATTTTCACTTTAGTTTTCCACCGTTTTTTTTTTTTAAATCCCTTCTACCAAGCATTAAGTCTTTGCTAATATTAGTCTAATTTTCTCTTCAATAAGATAGAACTCTTTCTATCTAGCTATATATCTAATTATAAATGAGACCAGACCCTAAAAGAAAATAATAGAGTAGGTTAGACCACACCACATGCATGTATGAAGTATACATTTGTTTGTCTAGCAAAGTTTTTTTTTTTTTTTAAAAAAGTACGCATTTATTTGATTCCTGTTGGAAAATAGCTCAAAGCGATTTGAAAAAAAGGTATGCATTTATTTGATTCATGTTGGAACATAGCTCAAAAGTGTGTGAGTGCGTAGTCCTCCGTTTTAGTCCTCGAGTTTGCATAGTATTTAATTCTAATGCTTACCTTAAAGGAAGATTCTATTTTTAGACCTCAAACTATAATTAAGTTCTATTTTGACCCTTTAATTTCAAAACTTCCTAATTTGGTACCCGGATTTTCATTTATCTCACTTTTAGGTTAAAAAGGGATGAAAAAGTCCTATTTTGGCCTCTGAATATATTTTAGAATCTCATTTTAGCCCTAAAATGTTTGTTGTACTAACCACCTATCCACCATCTATACGATTGGAAAAGTCGAGAGCTAATATTGTATATCCTAAAAGGAAATTAGGAAACTATACTCTTTTTAAAGTGATATATAGTACATTTATAAAGTTCGTATAAAATAGTCTTTTTTGCGCAAGATCTACTTGTAGCTTGAAAAGATTATATAGCAAAGGGTTTTGAAAGATGGACCTCAATCTAAAAGTAATATTTCGGAATGATAATTTAAAGGATCCTATTCTGAATTATAAATTCATGCGAATATCAGCCTCAAACAAAAGTTTCCCATTAATTAATTAGTTAGAAACATTGACACAGTCAGACTCTATGATTAAAGGGAAAAGTCTCAATTTCTTTGCTAGCTAAACTCCCTCCAACACAGCATGGGCTCAGCAACTTCTACCTCCATAGACATCTAATCCATAAGCAGCTGCCCCTCTTATGTTCCCATCAACATCACAAATCACAGCTCCAAGCCCCACTATATCACATTGCTAGATGTTAGTTGAAAAAAAAAAAAAGAATATGCAGTTTGGCCTTGTATATGTAATGTTGTTGGCGTTTAAGCAAAATAGTTTGTTTAACCAATGAAAATAATAAATTAGGGACATGGCTTATATATGTATATGTTAGGCAATTTGGCTTATATATTGTTGTTGTTGCTACTGCTGCTGCAGACATGTGCATGATTTTTTTTTTCTTCGAAAGTTTTGTTCTTCTTGAGTAATATTTAATTTTTTTAGGTTGTCTTGCGGCATTTTTCGGAACTATTGTCGTTTTTTTCCCTATTACAATTTTTGTTTATTTTCTTAAACGACTCGACGTTTGCCTTTGTACTATTGATGCTGTTTTCAAGTTCTGACTTTGTTTTCTATACAAAAGTGTCATTTTAACACTACTGTACCCAATTGATATCTTATCTGAATTTGTACCTATTTCACACACGTATATGTGTACATACACACACACACGTCTCAGGTGTTCTATGTTTTAAGATCATAAGATAAAGTCATTACATTTAAAAAAGAAGTTTAAAAAGAGAAACTATTGATATTATTTCTTCTGCTGTCAATATTACACAATAACTACTTTATATATATAGGACTGATAAAGTAATTGAATCAAAGATTAAACAAATAGAGAAGGAGACATGGACCATACATGGTAAACTAACAATTGTAGAGCAGAGGAAGACAAGCATGGTAGAGCCTATGCGCTTCCTTTATAGGTGAGTGGAGTAAGTGGAATGTTTTATATTATTATTTAATAGTAGGCTTGGCAAAGGGAGGATCTTTAGTTTGACTGGTAGTATAATAAAGTGAGTGGCGGAGAGGATTTTAGTAAGGATGTTAGCAACTTGCTCAAGAGATGGAAGATGTTGAACTTTTAGACTGCCTTGAAGAACCTTCCCACGAACAAAGTGAATGTCCAATTCAAAATACTTGATCCTAGAATGAAGTATTGGATTAATAGAAAGACACACAATACTGAGATTGTCACCCAGATAACTATGTCACACCAGATAACTAGAGTGGAAGGGGAATGGATATATAATTCTCCAAGAAGAGATTACAACCATAGCATTTTGGCTGTAGCATGTGCAAGGCTACAGTATTTTGCCTCTGTACTAGAATGAGAAACTGTGTGTTTCTTCTTTGAATGCTAAACAATGACATTAGTCCCTAAAAAAAATGCAAAAGCCTGATGTAGATTGTTGATCATCGATGTCAGTAGCCCAATCATCATCGGAGAACCCTATGAGAATATAATGAGAACTTAGAGTAAAATACAACCCATTATGTAGAGTTCCCTTAAGGTAATGAAGAGTTCTTTTAATAGCCTTCCAATGTGATTCCAAGGGATTATGTATATATTGATAAAGTTTGTTGACAGTGTAGGCAATTTCAGGTCGTATAATTATAGCATATTGAAGTATACCAACTATACTCCAGTATTGAGTTATATTGGCTAGAGGATCTCTAGTGGTGGCACTGAGTTTTGGACTGCTAATCATTAGTGTTAGTAATGGGTTTGCATTAGACATGTTGGTTTGTTGAAGTAAATCTACAATGTACTTGGACTAAGATAGATGCATATTGCCACTTGAGTCACGATGAACTTCTATTCCAAAGAAATAATGAAGCTGACCAAGATCTTTTAGGGAGAACTTGCAATTCAAAAGATGAGCAAGGTTTAAAATCTCTGAAGAATTACTTCCTATGATGAGGATATCATCCACATAAACAAGGATGAAGATGCAAGATTGATCGATGATCTTCAGGAATAATGAGTGATCTGATTTGGCTATAGTAAAGCCAAGTTGATGAAAAGCTTGCTAGAGTTTGTCAAACCATACTCGAGGAAATTGTTATAAGCCATATAGCGCTTTTTAGAGTTTGCAAAGTAGTGAAGAGTAGGAGAATTTCTCAAAACTAAGAGGTTGGCACATAAATATATCTTCTTGAATATCTCCATTAAAGAAAGCATTGTTGACATCTAGCTATGTGATGGACAATTTGTTGGAGAGTATCACCATGAGAATCACTCTAATTGTTGTTAGTTTTACTTATGGACTAAAAGTTTCGGTATAGTCAAAATCAACAAGTTGATCATATCCTTTGGCTACAAGCCTAGCCTTATATTAAGAGATGGAGCCATCTAGATTCTTCTTGAGTCTAAAAACTCATTTACAACTAAAAAGCTTTCTTTGAGAAGGCACATGAACAAGACTCCATGTTTTGTTTTTGAGCAAAGCATTAACCTCTTCTTCCATTGCATTCTTCCAATGGGGATTTTTTAGAGCTTCCTTATAAGAGGCAGGTTCTTAATGATTCAAAGAGACTGCTAAGAATACTTGAGTAGCAAGTAATGTATCATTAGGTTGACTTGAGAATGGAAAGTGATTTTCATAGAGTGTGACATGTCTTGAGATAAATATCCTACCATTTAGCCCTAAACACTTATAGCCTTTATGCTTATTACTGTACCCAAGGAAAGTGCACATAGTTGATCTGTATTGCATTTTGTTGCTATTATAAGGTTGAAGAAAGGGAAAACAAGCACATCCAAATACTTTAAGAAAGGAATAATCTAGTTTTATGCAAAAAAGTTTCTCTAATGGACATTTTTTATGAAGTACTGGTGTTGGCAATCAATTTATAAAATATACTGCAGTGGAAAAGGCCTCATCCCAAAATTTTAAAGGTAAAGAGGCTTGTGCAAGAAGCGTAAGACCAGATTCCATAATATGTCTATGCTTTCTTTTTACCAGACCATTTTGTTCGGGAGTATGTGGACAAGAAAGTTTATGATTAATTCCATTAGTAAGAAAATATTGTGTTAAGGGTCTGTATTCCCAATTCCAATCAGTTTGAAAAGATTTCAATTTGTGGTTTAAATGTAATTCTGCCAAGGCTTTAAAATGAAGAAATGTTTGACAAACTTTTGACTTGTTTTTAAGGAAATAGATCCACATATAATGAGAGTAGGCATCAATAAAAGATACATAGTATTTATGACTATTTGATGAAGTAGTAGGACAAGGGCACCATAAATTTGAGTGCACAAGTTGTAATGGTTATATGTATTTAGTTTCGGATATTGGAAATGACATTTTATGGCTTTTACCTATTTGTCATGCAACATAAAAATTAGAGGATTCTTTTGAGGAAAAAGAAAAGTTGCATTCATTTAAAATTATTCTTACAACTTTTGAGGCAGGATGACCAAGTCTTCTATGCCAAAGTTCTACAGAACCTACCAAACATTTTGTCATATCAGAAAAACATGCTGAACAACATTGATCTCTAAGAGCTACTGACAACACTATGATGTTGAGCTCGGGTGAGCTTGAACGTGCTTGTCTTGAAGGAAGGCTTGAAATGTTACGATATTGAGATTCTAAGATGGATGGCTTGACAAGTTAAAGAGGAAAGTGATACAATCCTTTCGTAAGTGTCCCTTTGAGAAGCAATACCCCTGTTGCTTGGTCATTCACAAGACAAAATGAGGGTGAAATTCAAAGTAAACATTATTGTCTTTTGCAAATTGAGAAACACTTAACAAATTATTGGTAATGTTAGGAATGTGAAGCAAATTTTTCAATAAGAAAGTTTTTGAACAATGTTTAGAATGCATAGAAGAGTTGCCAATATGAGTAATTTTCAAACATGCTCCATTACCAACATGCAGCTTGATGTTTCCATAGTAGTCTGTGGCTATGTTAAGGTTAGCAAGCTCATTTGTTACATGATTTATAGTGCCTATATCTGTAAACTAACTGCAATCTAAGTTAAGATCAAGCTGAGTAATCATGGTTGTCATATTGTTGTTGTTGTTATTAGCACCACTTGTGTTTGACCCATTTCCTCTATAGGGAGTGTTGTTGTAACCATAAAATTAGAGTCAAAATGATGGTAGCACCTTTGAACAGTGTGACCAAGTTTACCATAGAGTTCGTACTAAATTCGAGAGGAGTTACCCCAGCCATGACTTCCACCTCGATCACGGCCTCTTCTCCTGTTGCTTCCAGTGTTTTGATACTGACCCTCATTGTTGTTGTTTGGTTTTGGACTATTTGGACTTCTATTAACAGAGAGATTTGCAGATGGAAGTGAACCTTCAATGTTCACATGGTGTTGCTCCAGACGGATTTTCATGGGTAAGAAGCAGGGCAGTAACATCTTGTAGCCTATATGGCTCCACACGAGAGGTGACTGAAACAACTAGAGAGTCATAGTTTAATCTTAAACCTGCAAGGATGTAGAGGATTTGGTCCTCTTCAATGACAATATATCCCGCAGAAGCAAGGATATCAGCATAGATCTTCATTTTGACCAAGTATTCTCTCATTGAAAGACCTCCTTTCTTCAAGCTTTGAATCTAAAGCATATACTGTATGATTTTTGCTTTGGATTGAGAGGAAAAAAATTCTCTCAAGTGCTCCCCACACTTCTGCAGTAGTGTTCCAGCCCACCATTTGAGCAAGAATACTCTCAGTCATAGATCTTAACAACTATGAAACCAAGAGTTGATCTTGCCTCGTCCAGGTAGTGAACTCTGGATTCGGATTTCTTAGTTGGCCTTCCTCGTCAACGATAGAGTTTTCAAGTTGCTCCCATGTACCATCAATGAAGCCATCAAGACCATATCCTTACCATTAATAAAGCCATCAAGACCATATCCTTGTATGGTTGCTAGAACTTGATGCTTCCAAAGTAAGAAGTTGCCATCATCAAGTCGAATAGTAATAGCTTGGTTGCTAGGGCTAAAAACTTGAATATACTGGGCAGGTGCTTAGGCTTGTGGTGCTGGAATATTAATAGGTTCAGTAGGTGTTTGAGATTGTTATGTTGGAATATTGATTGGCTATGGTAGTAGTTGAGTTTGAGCAGAAGGTTATAGCTGAGCATCTGATGAGTTGGCTACTAAGGATCGAAAGAGGCTCTTGATACCATAAAAGAGAAGTTTAAAAAGAGAAAGTATTGATATTATTTCTTCTACTGTCAATATTACACAACGACTACTTTATATACACGGGATTGATAAAGCAATTGAATCAAAGATTAAGCAAAGAAAAATAAATAGCAGACAAGGAGACATGGACCATGTGTGGGAAGCTAACAATTATAGAGCACAAGAAGACAAGCATAGTAGAGCCGAAGCATTTCCTTTATGGGTGAGTGGCACACACACATACACTGCTATAAATTTTTTTATATGCAAGCGTATGTATCGAACAAGTAATAAAGTGATGAATAAAGATATCATTTCTATAGAGAAATTGCTATAATGCGTTAAGTACTAACCTACACTAGTTATCAATTTATCCAAACAATTAATTTTTTAAAAAAAAATTCTAAAATTAAAATTTAAACTAAAAGAAAACAAGAAAATAAATAAATAAAATTAAAGAGTGCAAATAATTTATCAAATCACCAATGAAAATAAACCTAAGATTATAATTTTCATTCTATATATGCTTGAATCACTAGTTACCCTCTTTGAAATAATATTTAACCCGAATTGTCAATCAAGAATCCTAGTGTATCTAAAAGCCTCTTCCAATAGTCATGTAAAAATATCTCCTCTAATTAATTCACTATATTTTTATGTGAATTAGATTAAGAAAAGATTTATCAAGAGTGAAGTCTTTCAACAATTGCACATGTTATATAGGTATATTCCTATCCTATATAAACTCATATAAGCATGATCATGTGTTATTCTATCTAAGTCTAAATCTGAAATTCATTTTTCAAGTTCATACAAATTACTAATATCAGTTTAAGTGGTGATCAAGCACTCAAAAATATTAAGAACAAGATAGAATAAACAATTCGTAAATTAAAATTGCAAAATCAAAGAGGAAACATCATAATTCAAACTGCATATAGAGATCCAATTGCAATCTTAGAAAATTAATTTAGTTCATAACTAAAATAACAAAACTAAAAATAAAAATTTGCAACATAACGAAAAACTAAAACCAACAAATAAGGGTTGAGCATAGTGGGGAATGGTTGAGAATAATTACAAAGTCTCATCTTCCAATTTGACCTCCAATTGCTCTCTTTGTTAAACTTTTTTTTCTCTGGACTATTGTGTTTCTCTCTCTAGAATGGTGTGTTTTTTCCTTTAGTCTCGTAGCCCTTTTATAGCTGAAGAAAGAGAGTGTTTAAGTTGTACAAAGATTCCAATATTCAACTCTGATTGGTTGTGTGATGTATCACTTTCCCATTTATTTCTTCTCTCTCTCTTTCTCCCCATGTTTCTATTCAAAATCTGATACTTTGGTAATTATCTGATACGACACATTTTCGTAAGCTTGGCACGTTTTGGGGCTATGATTGGCTGAAGGGAACTCTGACTTTGACTAGGTGATGTGGCATTTTTTCGTTAGAACAAAACCCAGTTGTACCATGGCCTAGAAGCACCAAATTAGACACAAAAGCTATCCTCCATCACTTTCTTACGTGTGGGCTCCGGCTGCCCCTTATGTTGTCTTCCCCACTCTCAGCCTCTGTGCGTGGCACTCTCCAATCAAGAACGTTAACCTGATTGATTCAATGGCTAAACTTTAATCCAAATTTCTTTTTTTTTCGTCTTTTCTATTTAACTTAAATCAAATCAAAATTAAATTAAATCAAAAACCTAAATCTAATAAACATATATTTCAAATTAAATTAACTTAAACTAATTAAACTAAAACACATATCCTACTAAAATAACATAAAATTCAGTAAAACTAAATCTAAACCAAAATAAAATAAAACAACTTAAATTACTTAAAATCTAAATTAAAATTACTTTAGGACACACATTTTTAATGAATAAAATAGCACAATTAACTCTTTTTTTATAGGATTATCACGCATATATATATATATATATATATATATATATATATATATTGGGCACCAATTCAGTAGGTATTTTTTTTTTAACCTATGCATAAGTATCAATTTGGCTAATGAAAATTTAGCATGCACATTTTTTTATTGTAAAAAGTAAGAAAGAGAAATAACATTAATGATGCACGTCTTTTCATACACTTCATTATAGAGTATTAATGATGCACGTCTTTTCATGCACTTCATTATCGCCATTGGATCACTATCTAATAGTGATCCAACGACTAAAAAAAAAATATCTACCCATAGGTAAAAAAAAAATACCTATTAGATTGGCAGCCATATATATATATATATATCTATAATTGAATATGAATTCCAATATGTAGCTGTACAATGTTCAACTAGTGCTCTCCCAAACTTGGTCAAGAATCGTCTAATTTATAATAAGTATTATGTAGATATTGATGCAGGGGCTTAGTTACTATCTTATTGGTCATTGTTTATTTGCCTTAAAGTCATTTGTGGACTGTTTCTTTATTGTCGTTTTGTTTATTGTCAGAGTCAAAGTTGCCTAAATGAAACGACTACGTTGCATGACCAACTTGTAATCCTTGTTGCTATTTCTTTTTTCATGACTTTGGTAACAGGGGATAGACTGGTTTTTGGATAGAGAACTGCAACAAGAAAGCTAATGAATTTGCTCTGAGAGCTTAGCTCACAGCCAACTTTATCTCTTACTCTTTATGTTTATTTTTGTAGACTTCTACATCAAATTGGCATCAGAGATGGATTCTCCTCCCCTGATCTTAGTGGCTAGAGGAGACGTAGAGAGTCACTGTGTTGACGGCGAAGTCTGTGACGCGAAGGCCCTTTGGGCAGCTTTTTCTGAAGAAGTTTGAAGCGAAAATCGACGGCCTAGCTGTCGAGATTTGTCAAGCTTTAGCTCAGTCACAGAATGGAGCTCGCAATGAACGTCTCACTATTTGGCAGTGTGAACGAGACGAAGCTATTACTCCGCCGCTAGATCTGCGCGATCATCGACACCGTAGACAATGTAGATCCGACGTTCCTTTATCCGATGATGAATTCCTTCCACCCAGGCAACAACAACCCATTGAATCAAACTCTGAAGATGATGCAGGAGATTGGATTTATGGGGAATGCAATTATGATCGCTCCAAACCATTACTTCCATGCTTAGAGAGCTAATAATAATTATTGGCTTAAAATTGATATCACATGCTTTGATGGCCATAAGCATACTTAGGACTTTCTAGATTGGTTACAAACTGTTGAAAATTTGTTTGAGTATATGGAAATACCAGAACATCAACATGTAAAATTAGTGGCTTACAAGCTTAAGGGAGGTGCTTTGGCATGGTGGGAACGATTACAGTGTAATAGACAAGGAGTGGGTAAACGACCTATTCAAAGTTGGCCACGAATGAAGCAGCTAATGAGGGAATGGTTCTTGCCCAGTGACTATGAACGTATTCTTTATCATCAGTATCAAAATTGTCAACAGCGCGATTGTAGTTTTGGCAAATATACCGAAGAATTTTACCGATTGAATGCCAGGAACAATCTCCGAGAATCTGAGTTGCAGCAAGTTGCTTGCTATACTGGTGGCCTCGAAGACTCTATTCAAGACCAGTTAAATTTACACCCTATTTGGAGCTTCTCCTAGGCAGTGAACCTTTCTTATAATGTTGAGAACCAATCTACCTAAAGCTCTAATATGTCTTAATCCTCTATACACCCTTCTATAGAGTATAGCACTGAGAAAATAAAGTCTAGCAGCCCCATTGTGACCGTCTCTATCCAATCATTGACGAAAAATCTTGGTGACACCATGACCAACACTATCAAGGCCACTGGGAAGCTACCATCAGTCCAACAAAAGCCTAACCCATAAGGTCGTCCTATGCCCATCGTGTGTTATCGCTACAATCAGCCCCCTCATCGGTCAAATGAGTACCCTCACCGAAAGCAAATTAATGTTGCTGAGGAGGAAGAAGAAGTGGGTGATGAAGAGCAAGGTGAAGACAGTGGCGAGTGTAGGGAACTAGAGTTTGTACCAGGAGATGAGGGCAACCCCGTGATCTGAATTTTACAAAAACTTCTATTTTTGCCCAAGTAACCAGATTCCACACAACAACATGCCATTTTTAGAACATGTTGCACCATTAACAAGAAAATGTGCGATGTGATAATCAATAGCGAAAGTAGTGATAATATAGTATCTCAGGCACTAATCTGGGCCTTAGATCTGAAAACTGAGAAACATCCGAAGCCGTATAAGATTGGTTGGATCAAGAAGGGTGTGGAGACAAAAGTTCAAGAGGTGTGTCGTGTGCCTTTCTCCATTGGCAAACACTACAATGATGAGATTCTATATGACGTCATCGATATGGATGCTTGTCACTTATTGCTTGGTAGGCCTTGGCAATTTGATGTTAGTGTTGTTGATAATGGGAAGGAGAATACTTATGTTTTTAATTGGAAGGGAAAGAAGATTGCGTTGATTCCACTCATTGATTCTCCACCAATGCCTAGCTCCAACAAGTCAACCAATCAATTGTTCCTTACTATCCTAGGTCCTGAGTTCTTTGACAGCCTGAAGAACCATGAATACGTATTGGCCATGGTCCACAAAAGCGTTGGACTAATGAAGTTTCCATCCCGAAGAGTTGCCACCTCTGAGAGAAATTCAACACCATATTGACCTCTTCTCTGGTGCGAGTCTACCAAATTTACCCCATTACAGGATGAGCCCAAAAGAACATAAAATATTGTAAGAGATTATTGATGAGCTCCTGAAAAAGCGGTTGATCCGAGTTAGTATAAGCCCTTGTGCAGTACCGCTTTGCTAGTTCCAAAAAAGATGACTCATGGAGAATGTGTGTCGATAGTAGGGATATAAACAAAATTACTATCAAATACCGATTCCCAATTCCTTGCTTGGAAGATATGTTGGACAAACTAGAAGAGGCACAATTATTTTCTAAGTTGGACTTGCATAGCGGATATTACCAAATCCGAGTTCAACTGGGGACAAGTGGAAAATGACCTTTAAGATAAGAGAAGGGTTGTATGAATGGCAAGTTATGGCTTTTGGCCTATGCAACACCCTAGTACTTTTATGAGAGCCATTTATTGGAAAGTTTGGAGTCATATACTTTGATGACATTTTAATCTATAGCTGCACTGAAAATGAACACCTGAGACATTTACGGGCTATCCTGGAAGTATTAAAAGAACAAAAGCTTATGTGAACCTAAAGAAGTGTAGTTTCCTTACTAATCAGTTACTTTTCTTGGGGTTTGTTATTAGTTCAGCAGGCATCTCGACTGATGAAAGTAAGGTACAAGCAATACGAGATTGGCCCATTCCTAAATCAGTTCATGTTGTTCGCAGTTTCTATGGACTAGCGACATTTTATAGAAGATTCATAAGAGGATTCAGTGGCATCATTCATGGATTGTTTGAAGTAAGGATGCTTTTGTTGGGGAGACGAGCAAGAGAAAAGCTTCGCACTTATCAAAGATAAAAGGAGTTCAACTCTAGTGCTAGCACTTCCAAACTTTGACAAGGTGTTCAAAGTTGAAACGGATGCTTCTATGGTTGGCATTGGTGCGGTTCTCATTCAGGATGGAAGGCTGATTGAGTATTTTAGCAAAAAACATAGCGAAAGTAGACAAAAGTGGAGCACTTATGAACAAGAGCTTTATACGATCGTTCGGGCTTTGAAGTATTGGGAGCACTATCTAATACAAAAAGAATTTGTACTGCATAGTGATCACCAAACCCTCAAGTTTGTCGATTCACAAAAGAACATTAGTCGGATGCATGCCCGATGGATACTCTTCCTTCAAAAGTTCACTTTCGTCTTTCGACGTCGAACGGGACACCTCAACAAAGTGGCTGATACGCGTAGCCATTGTTCCCATTTGCTGGCTGTTTTACACAATAAGATTACCAGCTTTGATAGTATCAAGGAACTCTATGAAAGTGATGAAGACTTTGGCAAGATATGGTCTAAATGTGCCAATCATGAAGCTATGGCCGATTACCACATTCAGAGCGGATTCCTATTTCGAGGTAACCAACTTTGTATCCCTAAGATGTCTCCGCATGATCACTTGATTAATGAGTTACATGGTGGTGGATTGGCAGCCCATACTGGCAGGGATAAGACACTCGCTCTTATTACTACCCATTTCTATTTGCCTCACATACAGTGAGATATTATCAGATTTGTGCAAAGATGTGACATTTTTCAAAGTAGTAAGGGTAATGCTCAAAACACTAGCCTATATTCTCCTTTACCCAGTCCTGAAGGCATTTGGGAGAATATTAGCATGGACTTCATCTTGGGCTACCTAAGACCATGAGGCATGTTGATTCAGCAATGATCGCGGTTGACAGATTTTCCAAAATGGCTCACTTTGTACCTTGTGCAAAGACTGCTGATGCAAGGAATGCGACCCAATTGTTTTTTTTTTTGAGACATTGTCAGACTCCATGGTGTCCCTCGCTCCATTACTTCTGATCATGACGTTAAGTTCATAAGCCATTTCTGGAAAGAATTGTAGAAGAGATTGGATACTACGCTGAAATATAGCAGTGCCTATCACCCTCAAACTAACGGGCAAACCGAAGTGGTGAATCGAACATTGGGTAACATGATTCGGTGCCTAGTTGGAGATAAACTGAGATAGTGGGATCTAACTCTACCGTAAGCAGAGTTTGCTTTCAACAACATGGTCAACCGTTCGATGGATAAATCCCCTTTCTCTATCGTCTATATAAGTATGCCTAAACACACCGTTGATCTTATTAATCTCCCCAAGTTCCATAGCAAACCAGCTGAGAATTTTGCTGAAGAAGTGGCTCAGACCTATAAAGATGTCAAGGAAATACTCGAATTAGCAAATGCAAAGTATAAAGAAGAAGCTGACAAACATCATCGTAGGAAGAAAACTTATCAAGAAGGGGATTTGGTCATGATTCACTTGCGAAAGCAGCGATTTCTGGCGGGAATCTACAACAAACTTCAAGCCAAAAACTTTGGTCCATTCCGGATAATCAAGAAAATCAATGATAATGCGTATATGCTCGAGCTGCCACCAGAATTGCAAATTTTGCCCACCTTCAATTTCTCAGACATTTATTATTACTTTCTCCCTGATGATGATCCAACAAGCTGCTTTGAGACAGGGTCGTCTTCTTTCCAAGAGAGGGGCACTGATGCAGGGGCTTAGTTACTATCCTACTGGTCGTCGTTTATTTGCTTTAGAGTCATTTGTGGACTGTTTCTTTTATCATCGTTTTGTTTATTGTTAGAGTCAGAGTGGCCTAAATGAGACGACTACGTTTCATGACCAACTTGTAATCCCTGTTGCTATTTCCTTTTCGTGACTTTGGTAACAAGGGATAGACTTGGTTTTTGGATAGAGAATTGTAGCGAGAAAGCTAATGAATTTGCTTTGAGAGCTTGGCTCGTTGACAGCCAGCTTTATCTCTTACTCTTTGTGTTTATTTTCGTAGACTTCTACGTCACATATTTTTTTAGCATTACATATATTACATATATGAATACGCCATTACGATAAGTTTTTCTGGATTCCTCCGTTATTGATTTATTAATTTTCCAAATAAAGCGACTTTCTTTTCAAATTGTCTATAGGAAAAAGTCGCTACAACAAAAGGTACAAACAGAAAACAGAAACACTGCATTAGTGCGAGTACAATTAAGACAAATTAAGCATAAACATACCAATTTTTTATTAACAAATTGTTCGATATATATCTCTGTACGTCAATTTCCAAGTCGTTGAAATTAAAGAACAAATTATTTTTTAAAAAAAATTTATAAAATTCTAATAAAGCTATAAAACACAGGTAAGTTTGTATTAATATCTCAATTTGAGTGTTGGAATACCTCTCATAACATTGAAAAAGAGCTTGTGCTATGCAGTGATGTTTCCTTCGCTGAACAATGGCATTCAATTGTACAGGAAATTCACATAAGCCAAATTATTTTTCTAAGCTAATTAAATTACAAGGCATTTACTTCTTTTAATGGAACTAAAGTGAGTTTTAATTAGATGGATCTTATAAAACAGAATCTTCTTCTAAACCACGGAGGCATATGCATTTGTAGACATTCAACTTCGCTTTCCAGCACTTCTATTTTCTATGACATTGCTCATTAGGGTGATCAGTAGGCTTCAATTTAATTATAGTGCTAGTCATGATCATCTTGCTTATTGTCTTAATTAATTCCTCTTCTGTACCATCTTCCATTTCTTTATATTTCCTTTGTTAAATTGTTCATATGTATGACCACTTTTTGGGGTGAATAAGCAAAATGAAGTTTTATTAGCTTAGAAACTATTTTGATTCCCCAAAACAACTAATTCTGTAAAAACCCGGAATTTTCGAGGGTAATTTGGACATTTTACCAATTTTCCAGATAAAATATTGTGGGGATTTATATGTAATTTTTGAAAAATTGCACAGCCCAATAAAGATGGGCCACGTGCACATCTTCCTCCCCCTCTCTCTCTCTCTCTTCTCTCTCCTCCCTCCCCCGAAACCTCTCTTTCTCTCTCCTCTCGTCTCCCTCTCGGCCGATCTCCCGCAGAGCCGCCGCCAGCCG